>BOSO01002716.1:0-51957 GCA_018403395.1 Gorsachius goisagi
AGTATTTAAGATGTTTTCTGTTCCTCATATAAATTCTGTTTTTCTTTTAAGGGCTGTACAATAGAAGTTACCTAGTTAGTCCTAGAAGGACGAGATACGTAGTCTAACCAAGAAGAAGCAGAAACTTGTTATGTCTTGCCTTTTCTCCATCCAATTAATTCATGGACTATCATATTCTTGGCTGCAAGGCAACATTGTTTAATCAGAAACAAGTTCCCCCTCAACTTCAAGCCTTTGGTAACATTTATCACAGATAGATTTCCTATGCTCATTATATATTGAACTTTTTACAAATGAGTAAGATTTGTAAATGGTATCCAACAGTCCAACACTTCTTCCGTCAGCCGCAACCCCCCTGCCCTCCCCCCAAATCTCAAAAAAAATCATGTGATTTCAGTGAGAGCAGTAACAGAAATGAGTGCTTTGGAAAAATTCCCCAATAGTGTTAATTCACTCAGTTACACACAGACAGTCAGATTCTGCTTAGCTTCCACAGACCCTTAACAAGAAATAAAGTCATATGTTGTAGGGTATTCAGATGGCCACAGCACTGAAAACAAAGAGGCTGCTCTCCACAATACTCGTGCTTTAAGTATTGTGCAGGAGTGTGTGGATCTTTGTCCACCCATTGCTGAGCTTTATAACAGGCTACTGAGTCTTTTGGTCTTTTCCAGTTAACATGGAGGTTTGTTCTCTGAGCTCTCAAGGCCTTCATTCAGCACAGCAGCTGAGAAGGGATCTGGGGGGCATTAAGAGGAGCGTGGCTGGCAGGTCGAGGGAGGTTCTCCTCCCCCTCTACTCTGCCCTGGTGAGACCTCACCCTGAGTACTGTGTCCTGTTCTGGGCTCCCCGGTTCAAGAAAGATGAGGAACTCCTAGAAAGTGTCCAGAGGAGAGCAACTAGGGTGATAAAGGGACTGGAGCATCTCCCCTATGAGGAAAGGCTGAGAGAGTTGGGCTTGTTCAGCCTGAAGAAGAGAAGACTGAGAGGGGATCTCATCAACACATACTAATATCTTAAGGGTGGATGTCACAAGGACAGAGCCAGACTCTTCTCAGTGGTGCCCAGCAACAGGACAAGGGGCAATGGGCACAAACTGAGGCATCAGAGGTTTACTTTGAGGGTGACAGAGCCCTGGAACAGGCTGCCCAGGGGGGTTGTGGAGTCTCCTTCTCTGGAGATATTCAAAACCTGCCTGGACAATGTCCTGTGCAACCTGCTCTGGGTGAACCTGCTTTAGTGGGGGGGATTTGGACTGGATGATCTCCTGAGGTCCCTTCCAACCCTTACCATTCTGTGATTCTGTGATTCTGTGATAAATGACCACCATGAGCTTAGGGACAGGGTGTTCTCTGATACTAGCATTTGCGGAACAGAAAAGTAAGGCAATATTTGTAAGAGTGTTTATCCACAACATTACTTTGTTGATATGTAGAATATTTTTGTCGTCACTTTAACTGATTGACAGTTATTTATGGGGGAAAAAAAAAAGCTTTCTTCAAGTTTTCTAAATGAAATCTTTAAAGAACTAATATCATGAGACTCAGTCTAGGCAACCATACAGGAAAAACATTTAGCTAGATGAAAACAGTAATACTTAGAGCAAAACCTAAAATGTATGGATGCAACAATGAACAATTTGGTTTTTTTAAAAAGCCATACAGTTGAATTATTTGCAGAATTATAACTAAATCCCTTATGCTGACCAATCATTCGTAATAAATATTGAGTGATCCTAAAAAGTGCCCCTTGATCTTTGTAAAGATTGTTATTGCTTATTGCATTGCATAATCTCACTATAAATATATTTATACACAAGAATACATATCCGTTAATATTCAAATTGCTGTCTTAAAATAGCTAGCAAAGACCAGGGGGTTGTTTCTTAATGGAAAGGCCTATGTATTCTCTTTACTCAAACTACCATATCTTGCTTCTATTTACGAACCAAATTAATCCAGATAGATGTGACTTCTGCCCATACTTTGCTTTTGTCTACAAATGAATAAAGAAGGATTCACTCAGCTATGGTGCTTGCAAGTTATTTAAATGTAATTATCATTAGATCTTTAGATATTTATTAGATGCATATGTTTTTCTAGTACTCAAATATCTATTTTCAACTCCCACCTTTTCTCTGCTAACTTCTTTCTGAATGTGGCTATAAACATACTCTGTTTACCTGACCATAAAGAAGGAAAATGACTACAATTACAGAAAGCTTCACCACCTCAGGGCACAGCAGGATCAGTTCCCAGTTATCGAGTCCTAAATACCTTTCAGTGTTTTTTAGTTTGAGAAGGGGTTCTGAAACTGAAATGGTCCAGTGCTCCAATGGAAAGGATGTAGTTTCTAAGAGAAGCATCCATTTAAAAGTTTTCCTCTTTGCTGAAGGGCAGGGATTCAGCATTGACTTGAACCCCCAACTTCTTGGCCTTTCTCAGTCACTGCTAGCAAATTTATAGCTGGACAAGTAACACATGCTTCAGGCTATGGACACTGATTACTGTAAGCGGTAGTCAACTGGTGAACGGACGACTCTTCAAAAGCCTTTGAGGTGTTAGCAATTCACACAGCAAGTACTTGAAATTTGCTACTACTAACAACCTACAATGAGTCATGCCAACAGTCTTCTCTTGCACCTTGGTCTCAAAACCTTTATCCCTGGGGTTAAGACTCGCAAGCAGTTTGGGCATGAGAGGACACCCGCTTAAACCCCTCTATTACTTCCAAGTCTGACACTGGGTTTTGTAATTGCCCTGTCTCAACATTCTTAACTCATGAAAGCCCATTAAATCCCTTCTCCAGTCAAAAGACAAAAGGATTTGGTCTGTGGTCACTTCTTTAGTTAGGAAGAGTATAGAAGCTACTTAATTCTATTTCCTTATCCCCCTGTCTGGCAGAACCCACGGGAGGTGGCTTCTCAACTTTAAAATATTTTAGAATTATTTGGCCCTTGTTGGGCCATGGAAAATTCTCATTACATTTTCTGTCTCCTTGCCCTTATGGCCTGTATTACAGCATATTTTTCTCATAAAATCAAGACATTACAGGCATTAATGTTTACCATTTGCCAAATACTTAATATCATTTATTCACTTATGCTTATTCCTTATATTGGAAAATCTTACAGATAAATTATTTTAGAAATGGATTAAGCTGACATTTATCTGAAAGGCAGAAGAACTGAAGTGTTAACTAAAAGAAAAGTTAACAAACCCAGCTTTTCTTCAATAGTTTTACGCTGCCATATTTATTTCATACAAATGCCTTTGAAGTCCAGTTTTGAAGAGACAGATATGCCAGCTGTCCCAGATTTGACATTGATGGTTTATTTCATATTGCAGCTCTTCTATTTGGAAAGACATCCTGACCAAAGTAATTTAGTAGCTGTCTCTTTCTCGGCTTAAGTTCATGTCCCTTGTTCTTGGATTTGGCATTTGCTCAACTAGCCTTGTAACAATTACCCTTCACTTTGCAGTTCTGTATATTGAAAAGTATAAGGCAAAACTGCTGATCTATTACATTGTTTTTGACTGTAGAGTTCTCTGTCGTGTTGAATCTGCCACCAATTGCCTTAACTGCTGCCGATGGTTTGCAGGGTCTGGAACTGGCTGGTAATGATGTTGCGTCTGATGGATGGTAGTTGTAACCTTGCAGCTGACAACAACAGCAGTTTACTGTGGGGAATAATGTCAGTGGTTTGAAGAAGAAGACATTTTATGTCAGGCTCCGAGCTGTATCCTGCTGTCAGCAGCACCAATGTTGCAACTAAACAAACTCCATGCTGGTAAACCAGATTATTATGAGTTTGGTCACTGGTAACGCATCTGCCAAACATTTGATAGCTTCATGATTTTTATCCAAACATTTTAAGGTTCTTAGTTGCACATTTAGCTCGCAGATAATGCTAACATTGTTTAGATTTATCATAGTGAAATCAGTATCTTGGGAGCCATATTCGGTGTGATATGTTTTGCTTAGGATAAAAAGAGGGTAATTTTTCCCCACTTGCAAATCTCTGCCAGTATGTATCAACCCTCCCTGGGACAGGTGTAGTAACAAATCCTCTGCTGTGCAAATAGTTGGTCTGAGAGGTTTCACAGAATGCCATCAGGGAGATCCCATGACTTATGTCTCTTCATTTCCCTCACTGTGTCCCGCTTATCCTCCGTGTCTTCCAGAATGATTGGCATAAATATTTTTAAACAATTTTAATTTTAAAATTATTTAATTTTTCAAAAATTTTAATGTTTCAATGTTGTCTTTACCATCAGTAAGTTTTTCTGGAGCAAAATCTGAGTTCAGAAATCCTAACGTCCAGGAGGACTTTTGCCCAAACGCGTGGTAAACTTGGTGCATTTCCAAGACCCCATTTATTGAGAGCCTTTTCTGCTTCTCCTAGCAGTGTTCTGCCTCCTCAGAAGAAAGCGATCTGAACCTCCCTGACTGCCCCATCAAACGCCGGGGTGTGAGGTCACATAATGCAAGTTTGTCACATAAAACCACGTTATGCTTCCACAAACAACAGTTACCCACAGTAATCCGATCCGATTGATTATTTTAGGAACATGTTCTGAATAGAATAATATCTGATTAAGTTTTCTTTGCATCAAGCCTTTCAAAGTTCCATACTAATATATGAAAATGCAGCTTGTTTACAGATTTTTCCTGATGATTTTGTTGACATCGCTCTATTATTGTTTAAACTAGAAAATCATGAAGTCCTCTGAGCAAAGTGGAAAAAAACTGTCAACAGCCACCATCTGTCATTTATGTATTGTACTGTGTTTAATTATGGAAATGCTCACTTAACTGGCAATTGTCTGACATGAAGTACACCAACATTTATCTGGTTTATTTAAAAGCTGCATGCTGTGCTCTCTGATGTCCTAAAACTCAGAACGGATGGTGATGTTAGTGTGTATAATGCCAGTCTTTATCACCCTTATTGTGATTTCCCAAATAAAAATCTTAAAACTGCTAGCTAAAATGCAATGAATCGAATTAGCTTATTTTGGAAAACAAAGAGCCTATCAGATGTGCTTTAAGTGAACATTCTGCAAACCTGATTACCTTTTATCAATTGAGGCTTTGTTTTCATCAAGTCTTTTGTAATATGTATTTATGATCTTGTATTATCAGATTAATCTGGCAAATTGGCAGATGTGGAGGAAAATGAAAGCTTTGCTGAACTTCTAAATAACTTCACTTTAGCTAGTCTAGTTTTTGTGTTTATATGTAAATAGTACCTTTTTTGGACTAGTAATTTGATTCAAATACAACCAAGAAACAATTAATGGCTTCATTTAAAGTACCTGGTACATTAGTTTCTATGAACTGATTGTTAGTACATTTCCACACGACTTTCTATACAAACTGAGGAAAAGACACAGAACTTGAACAAACACTAAAGAATTCCATTTCAAAAGGGTAAATAAAATATTTGTGTCTTTCACAGGATTTATCATGGTTTATGGTTAGCATATCACATTCCTATGTTCAAGGTTTCAGCAAGATCTGTAAATGCCACAGCACAGAATGATTCTTAATACAAATATGATTTCAAGAATTTTGATCTGCCTAATCTGTTCTAATTATCCAAACTATTTCTGGGACTGTCAACAATGCTTTACTTAGAAATCAGTGTTACAATCATGATTTTGTCTTGCAGTATTATTGAAATGATTTGCATCAGCAGACAGGATCTAAGAGAACAGTGTAAATAGGACAATTCACCAGCAGATCCTTCTTAGACTTATAGGGCATTCAAGTAGAAACTGTTATTTCTTCAAGGAATTTTATTGTTCTATCTCACTCAATATTTTTTCCATGATTCTTCTGTTTGTTTCACTGCACAGACTGATTACAAACCCTTTGCTGTGAACACTCACCACTGAAAACCGAAGATGTATTGGTTAGTTGTGGTTTACTGGGGTGGATGGGCTATAGGTAGCTTTACTCTTTTCCCCCTCCTGTCCAGAGCTGTAGTGTCTCTCCCAAGGCACACAGTGCTACCAGAGGTGCACTATCCTTATTCCTTTGCTCATTCGGGGTGGGTCTGTGTGTCCCACAAGAGATGTTGTGAAAGGAATTAGTGTAGTTCATAATCAGGGGAAAGGAAGACAGAAAACATCGTGTCACTTCCCAGAAGAGCAATATGAAGAATCCTAGGAGAGCTCTCTTTCTTAATCTTGCAGCAGACCTTATTCCTAGTAAGAGTAGTAGTAGAAATAGGCTACTATTAGATTTATCAGCAAGATTCAGTCTATTATGCTCTAGTCAGGTTCAAACAAATGTAATCATGTGTGCGATTTACTCCGGTTAGCTGAAAAGAGTTTGGACAGTTAGGATGATATTTAGATTATGTGGCCTTTTCATTCACTTATTGGTTAGTACATAATTAAGTCCTGGACAGAATCGCTGACTTTATTGCTTGCTTTCTTCCTCTTTTTTTTTAAATTTTTTTTTTATTTGGTCTTGTTTGGTTGGTTGATTGGTTTTTTAGCTTGATGGACCTACATATTCTTCTTCAGGGCATAAGGACAATCTGAAAGAGTAGAGAAAAGGGGTGCGGTGCTATAATACTGAGTTGAATGAAATGCCTCTTGAAAATGTTGTTTCTTTCTTTCTTTCTAGGAAAAATCTTTCTGAAAAAGAAAATGCAGTCATAAGAAAAAATCCATAACACCATTTTTTGTCATATAGCTTTACCTGTTTTACAGGATTTCAATGGTATGTCAATAGTAGTAGAGCAAAATGACATGTCACATCAATTCAGAATATGGTGACTTGTCATATTCTTCACGGCTACTCCTCTTACAATTTTTCAAGACATGGTCTCTGTGCATGATGTGAATGTCATCTCAAAATCTGATATACAATGATTTATCATTTTGCTCTACTCCTATTTGCACATTGTGAAACAACATGAAAAAATGACAACATAAATGCACGCCAGAAACTTATCTTAAACCTCAAATTTTATTTGAAGTAATTTTTTTCAAAGTAACTAAATTTGAAAAGTTTTCAAAATTTTCATTTCACAGTAATTTCTGAAATTTGTTTCCATTTCAGTCTGAAAATTGTTGAAATGCTTAATTATTGTTTTTAAAATTGATTATCTAAATGTTGGCCATCTCCTTCTATTACAGTCTCTGGGTTTCACAGGTAGTTCCTTTATTGAAGCAATATTGGTTTTCCCCATTTTCAGGTATCTTCTTCATTGATTAATATAATAAAACTATTTTAGAGTCTGATCATTTCCCATTGAAACTTTGTTATTAACCTTAAAAAGTTCAAGATCTTAATAACAGATAGTACAGATAGTTTAATAATGGATAGTTTAAATTCTCACTGTTATTACCACTTATTTTTATACTGCTGGCAGTGTATGCACTTGCAGATTCTCCCAAGTTTTGCACAAAATTAAAGGAAATTATGTGAACTGCATACAAACTAGAAGCAGAATTTCTGAGAATAGAAGAGTGATAAGAAGCAAGGATCCAAAAAGTCTACAGCAGTTAGAACTAACTTTTTCTCTGATGAGTTGGTTAGCTTTGTTGGTTTATGATAATCACAAAGAAACAGGGCAGGAACAAAACACATTGATTTTTATTTCATAACATTTTAGAAAGAATGTAGCTAAAAACATGACTCCAAGTTGAAGTGTGAAAGTAATTATCTGATTTTCTCTTTGATGTGATCATTTAAGTCTATTGGTTTATGGCCTATTTTTTATGGCGTCTTTTGTCCCAGCTGGAGAAAAGCTTAAGGCAGATGTAAGCTACCTTTAAAAAAAAAAAAAATCTATGTGTTTCTAATGTCCTGGAATGTCATTATGTCCTTGAACTTCCAACTGGATCATACTTATTTTCATTTTTAATCTGTACATTATACCTTTCATCAAAGACAGTTGATATAATTACTACCTCCAAACAGCAGATCTGTAGGGATTGTGTGGTGGTTTTGGTCTTTTTTCAGTCTTTGATCTAAATTTTTTAAATTATTATGTTGAAATAAGAAAACATTAGTCAAAATATTTCCAAATCACTTCACTAAAACCATCACTTTTCTGATTCCTTCTCTACCACTCACTGATTTTTGTTCTAAATATCATTCTGCATATTTTAGGAAAAAGAGTCTTCAGAGTAGCTCATCCAGCTGCTTCTTTTTAACACAGGCTATGAATTTTTCTGAGTTCACTGATGTATCACCTGAGTTGTACCTGATTTTGTGAGTTGAAGACATCCATATAAGAGGTTTCAGTTGAATATGAGGAAGAACTTCTTTACTTTGAGAGTGACAGAGCACTGGAACAGGCTGCCCAGGGGGGTTGTGGAATCTCCTTCTCTGGAGATATTTAAAACCCGCCTGGATGATGTCCTGTGCAACCTGCTCTAGGTGACCCTGCTTTAGCAGGAGGGTTGGACTGCATGATCTCCTGAGGTCCCTTCCACCCCTTGCGATTCTGTGATTCTGTGATAGCTGGTTGATTCAGCTGTTCTCTTGTTCTGTATGTTGATCAGTCTAATCATAGAGAAACTCTTTCTTCCAGTTCCAAGTTTCTAGAACAGACATTTAACACCTTATGGTTTCCCTTATTCAAAACAGCAAGGCCCAGCTGCCAGCATATAGGCTAGATCAAGACAGAAATTTATGCCCATGTGGTCTGATGTTACACTAACCCACCCTATAGATAAAAGTCTCTTACTTCTGTGGACATCTTCCTAACATCCCAACATCATACTAACATCAGCCACACTGTTATGCACCATAATCAAGACACCTTGTTCTTATTCTTCGCAAACTAAGAGATTAAGCTTCATTAGTCTGGAATAAAAGGCATTTTCTTGAGGTTTTGAAAACGTCCTGTGGGTTTTTACAAACCATTTTGCCAAAAATTAAAATACTGGGATATTTCACCATGTAGAAGTTTGTCCATCTCTTCTAATATTGAAGTGACAGGGTCTATGAATGCTGTGACATTGTTGTGGCTATAACAGGAAGTCTTATCCTACTGTAAGATTTTCTTCCTAATGGTGATCACACACTAGATTCATCCAACCTTCTCCAGTTTTTCCTGCACTGTCACTTATGAGAAAGTTTTAAGTTGCATTTCATCTGCAACGGCCTATATCTTACAATCTTTATTGACGTAGAAAAACACACATCTCTTGGCAATTATGGAAGCTGTAGATCTTCATAGCTGTGGAATGAAATTTAAATTGTTCTGACGATTAGACTAAAAATTCAAGTTGGTCATTCAACCAGGCTGACAACCAGCAGAATTGGTCCAGTCACAGCTGAAGGCTTTCAAACTAACCCTGAATACAGACATTACATCTGCATTACATCTCTAGCTAACTAGGTTCTCTATCAAGTCACTTGCAAGTCACCTTTAAAACTACAAAGTCAAGAAATTTCCAAATTGAACCTTAAGCTCCATCCTAAAATCACCCTTATAATGTCAACATATTGTTATATGTACAATGGTTATCCCACTGGTGGAAACATTTGCAGTATTGATGTATAATGAGATCAGGTAAGGACAGCGTGTCAGCCATAAATCTTAATTTACTTGATTCTCTCTGCCTGAGTCAGGCCACAGTATGGACATTTATTTCAGTTTGGGTCCCTCATTATCTGCCACAGGTACATAGCGTCAGTGTAGATGGGGGGGTGGGGTGGGGTCAAAAACAACTTTAAACAGAACACAAGTATTTTGAAAAATGTCCTTCATTTGATAGTTGTAGAGTCACTCAGCTTCTCCCCATGAGCTTGAGAAAGTCCTTTCTCTCTTGGACCAGGACATATTTGTACCACAAGTCATGTCTGGCCAAGTGCCTCTCTGACACAACCCTAATTTGAAACCTAGTAGCAATTGTTCTCTGTGCACCTTCTTCCATTCTTTTAACGCAGGAGAAAATTGGCCCTCTCAACTAGAGCGAGTAAGGTCAGGCCAAGCCTGCTGATGACTTGCATGAGATGATCTGCTGCAAAAGTACCTTTTCTCCACAAGTCAAATGTACAACACAAAGTTTGGTTGGTTTTATTAAACTAATTGTTTACATGTTCTCAGCCTGTGTAAGACTGAGATTAATATTTTTTAAAATAGAAAAGTGTTCTTATGGAGTAGTGATTGATTGACAATGCTGGAGAACAAAAATTGGTATATAAGAACAGAATAGATACAGTAACAGAAAGTCAATATGATTATCCCTCCCGGAACATGTCATCTTTGAGTGTGGGCAAGAAGAAACCATTTAGAAGAGTGAGTTCATAACCATTTGATTTTTCAGTCTTTTGCTTGAAGCTGCCAACGTGTATGTATACAAAAGGCAGGCCAAATGTAGTGGTGACATCTCCTGAGAATGACTTCTCTTCAATAAAACTCTCTCTTTAAAGTCAACCCAACAGACTGCTACCAGGTAATAATGACTCTGAATTGTTGCACATAAAATTGATGTCTGGCTGCCCAGGAGGAATAAAAGACTTTGATTTCCTTTGCTATTCACAGGATTAAAATATTAAAGAAAAAGAAAAAAAGGGCAAAACAATACAAAGTCTGTACAATAAGTATGAAACGATAAAAATTCAATCTTATGGTAATATTATTGCCTGAAATTGTTTGAGTACCTTTCTGCAACCTTCTCTAGACATACCTTTTACAGCATCAACCAACAAACTACATCTATACGTGGGCACAATGTTGTTCTAAGAACTGTCGTTTAAAGATTAATTTAGTTTGGGGATCATTTTGTTTGAATTCATAACAATAATTCCAGTCAGAGTGAGAACTATGAAAACAGGAAAAAATGGGTTTACCTTTTTGTTGGACCATATTCTGGTCTTACATGTAACAGGATAGAACCATTATAGCTTTCCAGTGGAAAGAAAAGTGTTTGTTAAAGTTCTGATTATTCCTATAAACCATTGTGACAATTAGCAGTGTAATTATTTCATTGTTCAGGATGTTATAGTTAAAAGAAATAAAATTTTCTGCATAAGATAGGTTTGAATTCTGTATATAAATTTACATTTAGCAGCACAGTTCACTGCTTTACTAAAGTGGAACCTCAGTTAAGCAGAAGCTACTACAGATGCTTACCGAACTGATGCTAGACAGGGTCTGCTGCAAAAATTTTCTGATGCCAGTTTCAGAGATTCGTTGGGATCACTCATTTTTTCACTTTGTGACAAGATTACATAAAGATAACTATATGGTAGGCAGCTGAAGTTAAATGAAATAATCCCACTTTGCATGTCCATTTGTATCTCCCACTAGGTGTTAAGTGATCAGACAGTAAATGAGTCACACAAGTTGCTCCTCATTTGGGTGAGCTAAACAGATTGATCTTTTCTGCTCTTTCGTTATACAACATGTTTTCTAATTATTTTCATGGGTTTTATCTGAATGCTCATCAATTTGTCATCGTCCTTGTTGTTTTATACAAGAATAATCTAACAGTAGGAGTTATACCAAACCCAAACATATAGATAAGGTGACCCTTTATTCTGCTTCAGTCTGCCTGAGTTTCTATAGAGCCTTTTGCCCAGCAACTTATGCTCAGCTAATGAATTATCTTAAGTCCTTTTCAGAAATCATTGACTGTCCAAATAGAGATTCCATTCTACAAATTAATCCCTCCTCTTCTGTTCCTAGACGTATAATTTCACATTTGGCTATATGCAAACACTTCATTAGTTTATGCCGAGCTTACTGAATCATCCAGGATGTTCCATAACTTTGGTTTATTTTTGTTTACATTTTGCAGTTTGTCTGTCTTCACGCTGCTTTTGGAATTGATTAACACATCTTAATTTTTCTCCATGCCTTTAATAGGAACGTTAAAAGCCAGAAGGTCCAGGATTACTCCCTGCAGGATCTGGCTACATTACATTCATTAATTCCCCTTTTACATGATTTAGAAACTATTGGTCAATTTGTAATGTGATGTTTAATTTCTGTAAGATACTCCTTTTTCAGGTTTCTTCAATAAAATGTTGTGAATTACTAGGTTGAAAAGAATCTTATTGACACTATTAACTTTACCAAACAAACTTTGAATTTAATTTTTAAAAACATGTTGGTGTGATAACACCAATTTTTCGAATCCCATTAATGATGTTAGTCAACTTTCTTTTTAGTTGGCTAAACTTTGCATTTTCTTTGGTTAGAATTTATATCAAATGGATATGCCTATTCTGCCATCCATATTGACCCGGCCAACTACTACTGGTTTGAAAACAGACAGTATGTGAAAAATGGTTGGAAACAGATGAAATGGGAAAGCCTGAAATGTTCTTCAGCTGCAATAGGCAGAGTGAGCAGTCCCTTCCACTTCTTAGAAAACAAGAGCTCCTACTGAAAAGAAAATTGATGTCAATAAATTATTTTTTACTGCTATTGTTATGAATCTCACAAGCACTTGTATTTGCTTCTACGTAATAACTAGAGTTTGAAAGAGGGATTTTAATGAGAACTTTTAACTCAAGTTTTCAAGGTTTTCACATTGTTTGATCCATTCATTGTGTACTTGTGTTTATTTTGGGGGCCAAGACATGAAATTTATTGAAGTATATTTTATTTGTCATTTGGCAACCCAGTTCCAAAGCAAGCTACATCCTTTTGAAGGACATTAAGATCTTGGCTTTTTAAATTCTTTCTCATTATTTTGGTATTAAAAGGGATTATTTCATGCTTGCTTAAATCGCCCTACTTTTTACTATTTTGCATGTTATGGATGTAATATTTATCAAAAGGTGGCCTATTTAAAATATGTATCCTAATGGTTCATTTTCTGTAAGTGACTGACTTACAGAACAGAGATAAGCCATCCTAATTCAGGGATTCATTGTATATTTCTTGCAGCTCTGAATTTTCTGTTTACATCTGGGAAAATTTCAGGTGTCCAAATATTTCCGTTCAGGACCCCTGTATACCTTGGAAAAGCTGCTTACAATGCCCAATTTGTGTCTAAGTAAGGGATGAATTCCAACATGTCATAATTGTTTTCATCTCAGAGAAAGATAAAAGACTGACATTTCAAAGAGAAAAATCTACAGACCAGAAACTAAACCAAATAAGAATCAGAAAAAGATCAAACTACTGTGCATTGACACTTGACATTGTTTTGACATTTATGAATTGAAATTTCTCAAAATTTTTGGCCTAAGTTTTTTTTGTTTGATATCTCAGTGCTCAACTCTTGTTCCAGATAAGAGAAAATTCTGAGTGAAATAATCCTAGCTATGACAGAAATTCTTGCTTTTGCTTAGCTCTTGCTTTTTGCTCCTATGGACTCTACTTCACTGCTTGCATTGTCTACTACTCTGCAAGTCAGTGTGGTGCTGGGGACAATTTGCTCCAAGGAACAAGGTACATGTGAGTTCCCTCTGCCCTACGCAGTCTTCCAACACTATCCCAATGGATCTTGTGTTGCCAAGCACTGAATTATGCCCTTATTCTTCCTCCGGCTATAAACATCCTCAGTGCCATGCTGTAAAAACACCACTGTGGCATGGGCATGTGAGCCTTAGAGGAGACACTGCTGGACATTGTGGACACAAGCACTGGGATTCAGTTGCCTAATTCTAAATATTCAGTGTTATTTTATGTGTTGACAGATATCTCAACCTGCCTTCAGCTGCTGCTCTAGAAGGATATGGGTTTCCTATAAAGCCTCTGTCATTCATGCCAATTCTGTGCAGATGGTTTGGATACATTAGGGCATATGAATGACACTGAGAGCCAGTAATTAATTTTTGTAGTGGCTGTTTTTAATATACAGATATAATTTTTATCACATCATTCATAAAGATAATGATAATATTGGCAAGTTTTCTTTTAAATTTTCCAAGTCTTTCCATTGCACAAATTGAAGGAAAAAATCATATTTCAAAAGTGAAATGAAAATTCCGCCTTTATGTTTGCAGGGAACAAGATGCAAATGTCAGCCGGGTACATCCTAGATTCTGAGGACGAGAAGGCAAACAAGTATACACATTCACTAATGACACCACATATAATTTTTGACCAATTTTTTTCTTGTTTTAATTTCAGCAGACATTGAACATGGGATTTCTGCTATTTTTGTATACTTACACTTGAAGGTATTACATTTATTCAAAGCAAGATTAGGGGCAACCTCTTTCCTTAGGGGAAAGAGCTAACCATCAGTGCATTGTGGGAATAATTCATTAATTAATAAGTTGTGGAAAGGTTGCAGGAAGAGAGAATATCTTAGGACATGGAAGCTTTGGAACAGCTTTGATTGGTGAAGCACTGTCTGACATCAGTGTTCCTCCGTGTGAGACAAAAAGTCATTTGTAAACAAACTTTGAGACATTAGTGATGACATTTGAGAGATGAAATCTGAAAACCTGTCCTGGTGAAACCAAAACAGAACAAATGATTCCCAGTGAGTCAGAAAAGAATTCAGAGCTCTAAAGAAATGAGTCAGAAACTAAATATACTGAGTAGGCTAAAGGCATGAAAAAAATAACGTTAGCAGTAGAAAGAAGCTGTAGGAAACTCAGCCTAATTCAGTCAGTGGCTAATGTGATCAAAATCTGTGAACCAGTTTGTTTGTATTAAATATGGCATGAGGGTTTTTGATCACTTTGAGAAAACTAGAATTGAATGATCTGTTTGCTAGCAATAGGGTTTCAGTGTTTCATGAGAAAGGCAAGAATTCCAAGTAAGGGAAGGGAAAACAAGTAAAGAGACAGAGGGCCAGATAAGGAATAATCGCCAAGAAGTGATAGAAGTTGCATTGCTCCCACACTGGACGGAGCTGGCAGCTGCAGTCCGGACTCACTGGGCAGCCTGAAGTCTGGGGAGCTTAGAGACCCCTGCCAATGCTTTGTCATCGTGAGCACTTCCACATGCTCTGCTTACTATGGTTTGCCTCCATATAATTACATCAGCTGTTCATGTAAACGTGGCCGTACTATATAAAATTCTTTCCCATTGTTGAATACTCAGAATAGAATTTTGTAATACTCATAACCATTTAAAAGCTAAACGTAAGCATTGAAGGCATGTGTCTCCACTATTTGCCCCTGGTTTAGTCATTAACAGTTAGGAAAACAACACATAAAATGGAAGTTAACTCTAACTAGAAAGCATTTTATATCACTTTTTTCTCTGTTCTTAGTTACACCATCAGGCTGGGGAGATTAGCCCCCTCAAAACAGAGTTGCAGAGGAGATCATAATGGACATCTTACAACAAATGCCCTGCTGGTTGTGTTCTTTGTCTCTTCTTCTAATATGAGGGTGTCTACAGAGAAGTATTCTCACAAGTAATACAGTGTTTCCTTATGCTGAATGAGTGGGTGTGGAAGAGGAGGGAAACGTAGCTTATTCTATTTGCTAGATCTACAGGGTGCTAGATCTACAAAGAGGGTGCACAAAAAAATGCAGAGGTTAAAGGCAGAAAAATAGGTAGTGGTGCCCGGGCTCATTGTGCATACTTTGATTTGTATAGACAGTCTAAGAACAAAAGAACAGAATGGAAATGTAGAGGGCATGGGGGAGATATGAAAGCATCAGCTGAAGTGAGTAATATACAGGATAATAGAAAAGAAGCTATATTTGGGAGACAGTCAGATGAACACCTTTGCAACTATTATCCAAGAGCAGATTCCTGATGTATCCAAACAAGAGGTTCTAAATAATTCAGTGTTATTGTTTCTATTCTTGCCATAGATAGTAGCAAGGTATGCAAAAGGGGCAAAAAAAAAGTTTAATTAGACTTTTTGCCAGTTTTGTGCTGTAGTTATAAATAGCAGTTGAATTTCTCAAATTTACATACTGATTTTTTTTTTCTGTGAGGATAATATATGCCACTCCCCTCACATCCTTCTATCCTAAAATATTGAAAAGGTAAATCAGAACATTCTCAGTGGAAGGCAATTTAAAATAGATTGAGGATGCTTTTCTTCCATATGTAGCATGTTGAGAAGAAATGGTCAACAGCCATGATTATGCTCTTCCATCCCACAGATTATTTCTACATGGAAGCAGGGTCAGAGCTGTGTCTTGACAGAATCAGGAACACAAGCATTTGTAAGAACTCTGTTCTTTTGGAAAAATAACACACATATTCCTAGTCAAAAAAATACATCTGAAACAAGAACAACAAAATATTAAATAGTATCGAGAATCTTTGAAAACTTATCAAACACTAATGAGATGATGGAGGGATGGTCAGGTCGTTTACTTTGAGCAGTAAATTAGGCATTAAAATGTCTAATTTTGTCAGAATCTGATCTATGGAACTATTCAGAACACTTAGACCAAGACTTAAAATTCTCTACATAGACGTTGCTCCCTGTTGATAGAGAGGTAGTGGTAGTCCTTAAGGGGTTTATTCAGAGATACTACACACTTATTAACCAAGTCTGTCGAATATTGAATATCAAATATCTTGAATATGGAATATTGAGTCCAGGAGTGTCTGAATATGCTTCAGAGAAGGCATCTGCTTTGCTCTTTATGGTAGGTAATTACCAGATGGAAAATAAAGGCAAATGGAGGCCTACTGACCATGCAACAGGCTGTCCAGGGATAGTCACATTGCTGTTCTCCATGTATCCCTAAAAGTGCATCTCTAGGGAAAGGAATAGAATTCAGAATAACTTTTGTTTACTTGGTCCCTTTCACACCCACTGACATGTCTCACCAAGAGAGGAGGATGTTTCCAACCATAATAGCATATGACCTGATAACTACTGCTAGCTCTCATCAACAGCAGTAGCTGCAAGTTCAGGTCCTTCTGTCGGAGGAGGAATTAAATCTAAACCTCCCACTTCTGAGACAAGTGTTTCAGGTGAGCCACAAATATAGAAAGAATGAGCACTGCTGACACCAACACTGAATGAACTCTGCTCCGTTCTCTGTGAACACTCCTATTTGTAGATCATGCGTGGAGATAAAATAGTGCTGAAATAAATGAATTTTCAAAATCAATATGCAAATACATATATGGTTTATTTTAAACTAGTAATCCAATTTAATCTGCAGTTGATTTTTTTCAGATTTTCCAGCTAGCCAGATACACTAATAATTACTGTCCACATCTCCTTCTCCTCTCACATCTCCAGCTCCTTCCTACAGCACCTCCTTATTTGATACGTTCTTGAAACACAGGACATCTGTTTGTACCCACTCCAAGATTCATTCAAAAACTGCAGAGAAATAGGTATTATATGCCACATTTTCTCCAACCAGTACTAAATGTCTCCTTTAAAATGAGATGGATTTTTCCTTAAAAGTACCTCTATCATTCCACCATGAAGAGAGTCCAGATGACAGTCTGTATTTGATTAGTCGAGTACCATCCTGTGTTAATTTATTTTATCCGATGGAATTGCTGTTTCAGCACCATATTTCTAAGTCTTAAGGTGACCTAACATTACAAAGGTCATGGTGCCAAGAAGTATAGACTCTTCAGCAAGAAGTTTTGAGGGTAAGTGTAAAGTAAGTGTGTGAAGACCGATGAACATTCTGTTTAAAAGCATAGCTTAAAAGTAATATTTTTTTTAAGAGATAGTTACATGAATTAAATTATTAAGATACCTCCTAGGTTTATCATACCTTGCATCACTGATCCTTAGAGCTAACATTAGTGACAATCACAGATGGCAATAACACTTAGCAATTAATGATAACCTCTTTTCTGAAGAATAAATATAAATTAAGCTTCTCAATCTTCTTGTGAAGTCATATATACATTTACATCAATGGCCAATATATTGTATGCTCCTATTATCATTTACCACATTCTTACTTTCCCTACTTTTGAATTATGATCCCTTTTTACATCTTAATTTAAATTACATTGTAAGCTTTGAGAGCATAATTACCATTTCCTTTAGATATTTCATTGGCAAGTACTACATTGCAGGATGCTGCCATAATATTAATAATCCTGGGGCCTTACCAAATTTTCAGAAGATTGCCAATAGTAGAGTATGAACAGTTAAGAATTCAGGCAACCTACCCAGATTTTAAAGGAAATTTCAAGGATAAAAAACACAAGCGGCACATGAATCCTCCTGAATGCAGTTTTTCCACTATTGGAAGTCAATCTCCTTCTGATCTCCCATTAACATATGGTGATGGATTAATGTAGTGATGTGTTAGATCCCAAAATACCTTACTGAAATAACACCTTACTGGAGGGATCATCATTGTTATGTCGTTTGAAAGCAGAGGGTTGCATATAACTATGCTGAATGAAGATGAAGTAGATTTGTTTCACTAGACACGCTTATAATTTTAAATATAAATCTTATCCCACACTATTTTCTTTCACCTAGACAAACAATATTCCTTTTCTACTTTCTTATTCCTCTACAGCTGTCTTGAATGTACTTCCAAGTGTCAAGATTTCTGTCAAGAACAAAGGAAAAAGTACTTGCAACTGATATCATAAGAACATTGAGTCATTTGATATGAAATGGCTATAAAGTATTTTTGTTCTGATTTGGAAGTGTGCATTCTCTTAAGAGTCCCATTTCAAAAATCACATCTCGTACTGCTTGAAGATCTGAACCTAAACTTTGGATTTGAATTTTTTTTATAATGAGGGATATTTCACTTTCAAGTCCAAGTTTTGATTGTAAAGTATGGTCGTTACTGTTGTAATAGGTTAAACCAAACTTAGTTATAGGTGAGTGCTTTGCTTTGCTCTTCTCCAGTCTGATATTTAAATGTAGCTACTGTCTTCTGTGCTATCACATCCACAGTGACATCAAAACACTGTGATGAAACTGAACCTGCTAAATATGTATTGGTGACCTTTTGGTACTGTTCCTTCTGAAAGCTCATCAATGAGGTTCAAAATTTAAGGTTCACAACACAAAGGTCACCCATCACTTACTTATGTTGTGGAGACTTTGTTGAGGAATTAAAAACATATTCATTAACAGGTCTGCGTTTCAAGAAGCCACTTTTTCACTAAGCTGACTGTCCAAAAGATGCACTACTCATAAATGAAAAGTGATCTGAGTAGAGGAAAAGGTTTTATCTCAAACAAATCAACATGAATAAAAGACTGAGTACCCAGTGACCAGTCTAATAGAGCTGTGATGTAATTAGCAGATGGTTCGCACTTCCTTTTCCATTCCTGCAGGTCTCATTTAGATGTTACCTTGCACCACTAGTTTTCCAGACTTGGCACTACAGTCATTACTGTTGACATTCTGAATGTAGAAATAGTGAGGGTTAGGAGCAGTGTGCCTAAGAAGGAAAGGTTAGAAACCAAACTTCCTATAAACTGTCCCACACCGTCATTCACCATCCTTCATCTTTGCTGAGTAATCTTTTGTGAGCATTCTGTGCTAGTTTCATCCATTTTCCTAACAATTACTATCAAATACCATTTTTTTGCCTGTGTTCTGTTACCTCTGATATATTCTTTGCAAGTAGCTAAATTACAAATCAAAGAAAATCAGTTCCAAATTACAAACTGCACAGCAGTGTCCTTCTTTACTCTTGGATATAAGCCATGAGCAGTCAATTGAATCAATAATATGCTTGCTCAATGTTTTTATTTGAAAAAGGAAAGGTCTTCAATTATTCCCACTAATTTAGTGTCATCAAATGAACTTCACTCTTAAATTGTGTATTTTGGAAGGCAGCAACTGATATTTTCATATCTTGGCAAAGACTAACTGCAAATACATTAAATGGGTAGTTGAACAATGGTATGATTCAACTGATACTTTGCAGATGGGTATTTGTGACCTGGAAGAACCTTGATTATTTGTCTCTTGCAATCAAGCTTTCCTGTTGATTATTATTTATTAGCTATAATACAGTGGTACCCAACTCTTGCATAGAGATCAGGGTTTGCTGTGCTATGTACCACAGAAGAAATGTACTGTAAGGTAATTTGGAACAAGCAACTAACAAACAATAGGAGTGAAGAAAGAAGAGGATAAGAATGTCAGATGATAGCGTTATGTAGCTAGAAGATTATTTCTGATCTTCCACAATTTGTTTTTAACAAATATTATGTGATTTAGGATGAGGATAATAGTTGGCTGATTTACTGAAGACGTTGTAGCAGAAGAGATCCAATTGTACAAAACAGCTAAGCACCTGAGTAGTTCAGTAATATAGATGGATTCACATGAATAACAAAGCCCAAAGTTTCAATTTAAAAGGGGTCTTTTCAATTTTGACATTTATTTTAATTCCAAAAGAAATGAATTATTGGGTTTTGGTTTTTTCTAAAAGTCAGAATTTTAAAAATAACTTATTCTGGATCAGTCAAATTTGTTCAGATTGTTGACATTGTCTATGCTACAATATAATACATTCTTTTGCAACTTTACATTTCAAACTGAACATGGAAATTCCATTTAAAAAATGCCAAAATGAATATTTTGATGAGATCAAAATGTTCCAGTTTGATTTTTTTTTTTCCCAAATGTAATTTTAAAATCATCATTTTCTTATGTGTTATTTTCTGTCAAGCCCAGTAAAGAAAACTGTGTGGTCAAGATTGTGGATGTGCAACATTAGGTTTTGGAAATTTGATTCCAGGTAATCATAGTCAACCTTTTCACCGTTAGGGCACGGATTGGTAAACTTGGCGTGTTTAACTTGTGTAAGAATGCCTGGTGAAGACTGGAATCACTCACAAGACCTTGATCCTGCAGCTTCTTCCTGATGTGCTCAACATTGCTGCTATGGGTAGTAGTGGGTTAAACAAAATTAGATGGGCTTGCATGGTCATGGCCATAATTAGCAATGTTACCTTGACTGGGGTATAAAAACAGCTGCAATAGATCAGAGAAATACTTATTTCAACTCATATTCTCACTCTGAGTGTGGTCAGATATTTATGGAAAGAGAACTAAATGCTCTATGGAAAGAGTATTAAATGCTCTTCCATGACAAGCAGTTCTTTCTTTCATGTACCTTCTCAGCTTTTGGCAAAGTTCAGCTTAGGACCTCCTGGTCCTCCAGTTATACCTATGTCTTCTTTGTGATCCAGTCCTTCCATTATTTTTTCAAATTTATTTTTCCATTAGTACATTACATGATGTCATGAGTTAACCTTGGCTAGCCACCAGGTGCCCACCAAGGGAGCAGGGACTGCTCCAGTGTGAGTCCCACACACAGTTACAAGTCCTATCAAAAAACCTCCACCAGCATGGGCTCCTCTTCACAGGTCCTGCCAGAAGACTGCTCCAGCACAAGCTCTCCATGGGATTACAGCCTCCTTCAGGGCATATCCATCTGCTCCACCAGTCCTCCCTGGGCTGCAGGGGGACAGCCTGCCTCACCATGGTCTTTACCAAGGGCGGCAGGGGAATCTCTGCTACGGCCCCTGGACCACCTCCTCTCCCTCTTTCTTCACTGACCTTGGTATCTGTAAAGTTGTTCCTCTCACATATTCTCTCTCCCAGCTGTTCTTGTGCAGTCATTTTTACCCTTTCTTAAATATGTTATCACAGAAGTGATACCAATATCCCTGGTTGTTGACAGGGTTTATTGGACACTCTTTTTACCATTTACACTTCCTGAGAAAATCAGCCCTTTGCCACCAGTGGGTCCATCTTGGAGCTTGCGGGAACTGGCTCTGTCTGACACGGAGGTAGTTTACGGCATCTTCTCATGGAATCCACCCATGCAACCCCACTGTTACTAAAACCTTGCCATGTAAATCCAATACACGTGAATACTTTTGGACTCTACAAGACTCTTCATTGAAATTGTGCTGTCTATCACATTTCTGTTCATAAAAGAAGTGATATTTTTTCTTAGAGAACAATATTCAGACACTTCTGCATTTCTCTTTCATTTTCTACAAAAATAGGAAGATATGCACTGTATTTCATCTTCTACAAAACTGCTTCCTTTCTTAGCTTTGCAGCTGATTTTCTCAGGAAGTGTAAATGGTAAAAAGAGTGTCCAATAAACCCTGTCAAAACCAGAATTGATGTTTACTGAAACCAAACAAGAACAGCACTGATATTAAATTGTAGAATAGATTTATTTCCACTCAGAGAAGGATATTAAATATTTTGGGGTGAGAAGATTCTGAGATTAAGTCAAACAGGATACAAAAAGTTCCATATTTATTCATTCTTCTTTTCTAGCATGATGCATGTGATTGACACAATGTGTATTCAGTAACAGGAGGATTTGAGTTATAAATAATGTTTTCAAAGTATTTTGTATCAAAATCCCTTGTTGAATTTGTTATACATAAATGAACATGAAATAAAGAAGACAGACACTCCCTTAAAACCCTTAAAAAAACCCCCAAACAACCAAAACCCAACAAACTCTTTTGTACCGGCAGATGTATGAAGTCTATCTACTCCATTTGATATGTGGCATTTTATGTATTACTACAATACTTCAGTTCCAATAACCACCCCAAAAAAGATGGGTTCTCTATAGAGTAGTTCATAAATATTGAAGACTGCAATCTTCATCCAGACTGGTTGATTCTCAGTTCATGCAGTGGCTTGTTGCCAAGAGAAAAAGCTTGCTATAGAGGCCAGCAAAATGTATTACGCCAAGATTGGTTGCATAGAACTTTTAGTCTGTAAAGTTAAGAAAACTGACACATCGCAGAAAGAGCCAATGAAAAATGTTTTCTTGGATGATATCAAGTTGCTTTTGGCAGAAGCTGGGAGGATCAGGTTGATACTTGGTCAGAATTTTTATGGAGCAGAGGGAAGGGAAGAAACACAAGGTCCCTTGGTCAACTGAGGTGGTGGCAATGAATACAACAGGAATTTCAGATCTACAGCATGGAAGAGGGACTAACACTAGAGTGAGGCAGCATCAGTGTAAGAGGAATGCTCCAACATTTTAATTTAAAGGAGTTTTGGCCCTCAGACCTCTCCATTTTCCTATGCCTCTGGAGGCACTCCTGTAGCAGGTAACTAAATTTTGGGAACTAAATTTTGGGCTATGTAGTGCATCAAGGGAAGTAGAAAGCAAACTGCCAATGCACTTCTGTGGCATCCTTTGGTCTGATTGGCCTGACCTGTTTTAAGGTTTCCCCTGAATGGTGTTGTATTCTCAGTGCTATAGGGAATAATGCTAATCTAGAACTGTGTGACATTATTTTATCAACAAGGGTGTTTTCTCTGAAAACTATGGTTTAGAGGTAAACAAAATAATTTGAGAGAACTCAGTTTGAGAGCTAAACTTGAAGTTGACAAATAGAGGGAAAAACCGAGGTGAAAATGAGCTGGTTCATTTTGGTGAGAAAATGGAAAGTTTTCATTTAGGAAGAAGCCCAATATGAACATTTCTGTCACTGCATCTAAATAAATACATAGCAGAAATTTTTTGTTGAGCTTGTACTGCCTAAAGATGTTTTTCCACCCACCTTTTCCCCCCACTGCATTTTCCGGTTCTTGCATTGCACCGACTCCATAGACAGCTTGGGAAAGGAAAATAAATTAGATTTTTTTTTTATTATTATTATTGCAATGTCATGAGAACTATAGTGCTGGGGAAAGGAGTTGAGAAGGTGTAACTGTGAGAGGTGAGAGAGGGTGTGACTGACACTGCTGGGGCAGCATCGCCGTAGATTGAAACAGTAATGAAACTGCTTCTCAAACTCATTGTTTAGTATTTTTACATGAAGGAGCTAAGGTAATCACCATAAGTAACTCATAATGGAGATAATGGAGACTAAAACCTTTTTTTTCCTATCAGTGGCTGTCACTACAGTATTTTTTGATCACTAACTTTCACAAAGATACCTACGGAGAAAATAGGATACTAGTTTATGTCTTGTATCTATGGAACAGAGCCTGCTACAGCTAAATGATGTGTGAGTAAGCTGGGAAATTTTTAGAACCTACCAATTCTTTCAAATGTATAATGAATGTTAACAACTTAGTGATGTTTCCCTGGACTTGCTTTTTTATCATGTAGGAAATCTAAAAAGAAACCATTTCAAAGCTAATTGCAACAAACTTATTCAGCTGATTTAACTTCTTTACCTGATGATGAAAGTATGCCAGATTGCTTTTTCTAGAAACTACACAAGACTGATGTGTTAGAACTAAAGCTGTTAGAAGATCTGAATTTCTGTTCCATGATAAAATTTAGGGTTAATAGGGAAAAAAAAAAAAAGGGAAAATATATTTCAAGACACATATTTTCACAGGAAATAAATTTTTAAAAATGAAGAAGAGATGTCAATTTTGCCTTTCTGGCTACCAGCATAGAAGGATCTTATCCAACTCATTTGCTTTCATGCAGACTGTGAGAAAAGGATGGAAAATATGAGAAAAATGAAATTTTTGTAGGTGAGAAAATTCTCCCAGAAAGTCTTTCTGACAGAAAATTCTACTTCGAAATCTATATTTTTTTTGCCTTATCAAGACAGGATCTATGTTATATCCTCATGTGTGGATGTTGTTTGTGGATGTTGTCTACCTAGACTTTAGTAAAGCCTTTGACACTGTTTCCCACAGCATTCTTCTGGACAAACTGGCTGTTCATGGCTTGAACAGGCATACTCTTCACTATGTAAAAAACTGGCTGGATGGCTAGGCCCGAAGAGTTGTGGTGAATGGAGTTAAATACAGTTGGCGACCAGTCACAAAGGGTGTTCCCCAGGGCTCCGTATGGGTGCCAGTTCTGATAATATCTTTATCAATGATCTGAACAAGGGGATCAAGTGCACCTTCAGAAAGTTTGCTGATGACACCATGTTGGGCTGGAGTGTTCATCTGCTTGAGGGTAGGAAGGCTCTGCAGAGGAATCTGGGCAGGCCGGATCAATGGGCTGAGACCAATTATAAGAGAATCCACGAGGCTCAGTACTGGGTCCTGCACTCATGCCACCACAACCCCATGCAACACTTCAGACATGGGGAAGTGGCTGAAAAGTTGCCTGGTGGAAAAGGACCTGGGAGTGTTGGTCGACAGCCAGCTGCATATGAGCCAGCAGTGTGCCCAGGTAGCCAAGAAAGCCAACAGCATCCTGGCTTGTATCAAAAATAGTGTGGCCAGCAGGAGTAGGGAAGTCATCTTTCCCCTGTACTCGGCACTGGTGAGGCCACACCCCAAATACTGTGTTTGGTTTTGGATCCCTCAATTCAGAAAGGACATTGAGGTGCTGGAGTCAAAAAAAGAGCAAGGAATCTGGTAAGGGGTCTAGAGCACAAGTCTTCTGAGGACCAGCTGAGGGAACTGGGGTTGTATAGCCTGAAGAAAAGGAGGCTGAGGGGAGACCTTATCACTGTCTACAACTACCTCAAAGGAGGTTGTAGCGAGGTGGGTGTCAGTCTCTTCTCCCAACTAACAAGCCATAGGACAAGAGGAAAATGCCTCAAGTGGCACCAGGGGAGGATTAGATTGGATGTTAGGAAAAATTTCTTCACCAAAACTATCATCAAGCACTGGAAGAGGCTGCCCAGGGCAGTCGTTTATTCGCCAGTCCTGGAGGTACTTAAAAGATGTTGTGTTTAGATGTTGTGCTTAGGGATATGGTTTAGTGGTGGACTTGGCAGTGCTAGGTTAGTGGTTGGACTTGATGATCTTAAAGGTCTTTTTCCAACATAAACAATAAGAGAGTGCTTTGAATTATGGAGTTTATAGGTTCCCTACAGAGAAAAGAAAATGTAAATCAGAGGAAGAAAAACCATCTCTTTTTTTCATTGTTTAAAAATTAGGCGGTTGTTTAGTTGTCAGTGTATGAAATGTCACAAATTAAATTAGGTCACTGCTTCATCCAAAGGGTCCAAGACACAGGTATAAAAATAATTGAGATTTGTTGAGTCCTCCCAAGTGTTTGACTTCAGTCACTATACAAACCTTCCTACACAGACCTTGGTAGATATGATCCAAACAATACAATTTGATTCTTTACCTTCAGAATTAAGTGAATGAACTTGGAATAGATTTAAAATCAGAGTAAGCAAAATGAATGTCTTACATTTTAAGGAAGAAAATTATGATATTGACGTCGGATTATATCATAGTTTATGTCACCAATTTGTCTTGGCAGCCACAGGGACAAGGTCATAGTTTTGAGATGACCGTGGAGGCTATTTCTAACTGGAAGCATTTCACAGCTTTTTGCCAGCACATATAGAAGAGGAGAAATGCTCCATAGTCCTGTCATGTAGATGCAGTACCAGCCTGCATTCAAAGTCCTAAATGTGGGGGTAGGAAGAAACATGTAGCTGTCAAGAAAAAGGTGGTAGGTGGTCCTTACATTAAGCTGTTGCCTCAGTTTAATGCCATCCTTTTGGTTTTGTGATGTTGACATGCCTATTCATATGCTTATCTATGCTCCTCAAGTTAGGTTTTACTAATTCCTTTAGGTTCTGGACTTTTAAAAACCTCTTGAGTCCTTTTAGATATCATTCAAGCTATCTATCTCACACACAGTTGCTCTGTTCAGCAAATTTTATCCCGTTATAGGGCTTATATTTTCAGTCAATCCCAGGACCATCTGTATCTCCTTCTGACCATTGCCATCTGTTTCAGTTTCTGACCAATTGCCTTTGTCACTCTCAGGGGTCTATAAATCACACAGAAACTAAGTCATGTGGCCTTATTTGTGCTTACTGATAGGAAGACACCCAAATCTCCTCCCCCAAAGACCTTCAAAATTGCTTGTATAGAAAATATTTCTGCAAGGTTTCCTTTTATGGAGCCTTAAAACTCTAAATTTCTCGATAAACTGCTTTTGAAACAAATATTGTAATATAAAAGCCAAATAAATAAAGAAGGGTATACAAAATCCTTCAGGCTTTTCTGTGATTGTGTTTGAACATACATCTGAGAATGCACTTTGAGAGCAGTCAAGAGTTTAGCTAGTTAGATAAAGGTTTATAATTTGGAAAATTTACTGTGATTCCTAATAGAGTGGAATTATATTTAGTTGTGCTTTATATGTATTACAGGCTGGGTAGAAATCCACCTTAAATTCTGAACTCTGAATAACCTTCTTGTCTGTTTGAAAAATGGCTATCTTGCTGTAGAGAATATTAAGTTTTTAATATTCTGTGCTGGTCATCATAAATCATAAACCATAAAGATCACCATAAAGAATCATAAAGAATGATCAATCATAAAGAATTTATAGAAATATGCTTTTGAAATATTTTTGTAAATACGTGATCAGTTTAAGTCAGTTATTTGTGGGATCATATCACTCTTCCCTTAAATGTGTTTTGACATCTGTCAGTTCATGCAACTAGTCACTAATCCTGACAAGTTACACCAATTATATCCCAAATTATATTTATCCCCCCCCCCCCTAAAAAATGTGCCAGAATAATATTTTTGTACTATTTTACTTGTGTGATTCAGCGAAGACACAAGCCGATGTGATATGTGTTGATCTCATAAGCAGATAACGGTTAAGCATCTTGAAAGATGATATCACTTTGCATTAATTCTTTAACAAAGGTTTCAAACCCTTGTTTTCTTAGCTCAGTTGGTGTTCACAAGTAGGTCAAGAGTAGAAAGTGGGCTACTTTTTAAACTAAAAATTGATGGGCTCCCATAAATGATCTGCCAGTTTGTATTTAAATGGCCTGGTCCTTCTGCCAGTAAAGCAGTAAAGGTTTAATTGAATTATTCATGATCAGACTTACACTCTGGCTACAGAATATGTTTGCTGGTTGTATAGTGAAAATTGAAGATGGTGTTTTGCTTGCTTACACTATGAATGCCTCATTTATATGGCACCCTCACACACAATGTTCACATGCTGCTAGGAGCTGTGCAAGCATAGAGCTAAAAGATGGTTTTGCTGTTACAACTGTAAAATACGATAGTAGAGCCCAGTCTGTGTGATTTAAATGTCCAAAATGGACACAACACAAAATGGTACGACAGCCTGAAATTTTGAGCAGTTAGCCTGATATGTTCCTTCTTGAAAGAAAGGACAACCTAGTCCTACACACCATGCTCCTATACATTCAAAGAAAGAGGCAAGGTCCTCTGAAATACTGAAGCAATCTATCCAGTCCATATGTTTCACTGATCCTCTTTTTTTGCTATGGATTGAATAGGGACATCTCTGGAGACAATGCAGGAGCTCCCTGTTCCACCAAAAGAACAAGTCAACATAGCACATACTAGGTATCTTCAACCATTTTTTTGTTTGTTTGTTTGCTTAGCCTCCTAGAAGCAGTTCTAGGATCTATTCCAATCACACCGACATGTCTTTGTCACCTAGCCAGTCAACAGCTGGACAGCACTTTTCCCCTTTTATTTGTGTCAAGTAGGCAAGAGTCAAAAGACACCATGAAGAGCAGGGGGGACTTCTCTCAATGGCAGTGAAATTTCCAGATGAGAAGAGATGAGGCTTTCTTACTTGAATCACTGGTTTTATGTTAGAGTCAAAGTCTAAAACACGCATATATAAGGAAAATGGGACTTGACAGCATGAGAGGCAATACTGTATTCTCAGTGTTCCAGCAATCAAATCACTGAGCTTTGGGTACGTCATGGTATTGAAGGAGTTTAAAGAGAACAAGGGAGTGAGCTTGAAGATACCTACGAAGCACTTCACCCAGGTGTGACAGAGTGCACAAAAGCACCTATTTAAAAATATAACAAGCAGGTGAAAGAGGTTGACATTACAGGCTGATCAGAACTGAAACTGGTGTTTCAGGATGCAGTGAAAGACAATAGAGTAGGTGAGGAGAAGCTGCTAAAACCCTATAAGGGAAAGCAACTGGAAGTGAAAATAAGTACTTTGGCAGTGAGCCCATGGAAAGATGTACTTTAGTGCTTAAGTACATCTTTAACTGTAAAAACAAATAATCCAACTGACTTTACTGGAATTACCTTAATTAAGCATATACAAAAATACTTTGTTAATTTGGAGCTAAAAGGAATAGGTATCTGGAATACCCGGGGCTGCTGTGGGATGAAATCATAAAAAAATAAACCCATGAAGGTGCCTTTTTAATTTGTTAAAATTAGTTACTGAACATCTATTAGTGTTTGGAACACATACTTTTAAATTCTGCTGCAGAGTGTATTCTCTTGCATGTCTAAAAGGCCAGCTGTCCTTCCAGAATCTCTCTGCATGTGATAAGCAGGAAAGGACTCTTACTGGAAAATGCCAGCCTTTCTAAATCTCTGTGATGCCAGAGAGGAAGAAATACATTTAGCTACGATAGATACATGTCTGCATTAATAACCAGCACCTTTGCTGAGGACACTCCCTTGAGGATGCTATGTCCACATCAATGAAATGCCCTCAGACTAAGATGTATTATTTTGGCAGCTGCTCTGAAGTGAAACTCACAAAATCTGAGATGGTGATGCCTGCCAATACATATTTACAAATAACAGAATAAAGGGATATGCAACCACAAAAGCTGAGCTCAAATAACAGAGAGATTTGACAGATCGAGTAATGCAAGACAGCTCATTCAGTGTGAAGGCTGAAAGTCTGTCCTGAATTTACTTTGTGGTCTATTATTCTAGAGCTTTTTCTGCTAAGGAGGCCAGAGATTAGTAAGGTCTATTGGGTCTGGGTAATCTAGACTGTTATATTCCAGCATTGGTTGTCTCTTTCATTAAATAGTTTTATATGACCTTGCATAGATTTATTCTTCTGCATTTCTATAGGATGTGTGTGAAACAGTTTTAAACCTTATCTACTTTACAAGGTTAGTAAATAGTTAAAATGCTTTCATGGCTTTAAATGCAAGCATCACACCTATTTTTACAGATACATACAAACATGTTGTCTGGAAATAGTCATCCATTTTTAGACTGAACTGACTTGTAGCTATGACTGATGAAACACATTTTGTGATTCCTTAGCTCTTTTTTTTTTTTTTTTTTTTTATTGTGGACAAGCATGAAGCAATGGAGATCGATATGAGGTTATTGCAGCCTTGGGAAAGGGAGGAGGCAGGACATGTTCTGCCTGTCTCATGGTACAGAAGAGACCTCAGAGAATGATTAGTGAGCCAGTCAACATTCATATACAGTTATCTCATAAATTCCCAGTAGTCCCCATACAAAATGTAACAAACACTGGTTTCAACAGATTTCCAACATGAAATGAGTACAGAGAGCATGATAAATTCAGGTATATCATGAAGTTATGTCCTTTTCTATACATAGCCATGTGTCTACTTATGCATTTATAATTCTAGAAGACTCTTTACCCAAAACAGTGTTCAGGCTTCCTAAGTGAAATTTTACCTTGGATTTTCATATTAAACCCAATGATGATGCTTGAAGTAAGCTTAATTTTGCCTAAGGTTGTTATAGACAAAATCTGGACTCGATATCCTGCTCTGGAGAGAAATGTGGTACAACTTGGGTACCATCATGCAAGGCATAAAGCTTGGAAAAAAAAAAAAATTGGAGGGAAGAGTCTCACATGTCAGGAGTTTAGTCTCAAATACCTAATGGTGGATTTCTGCAAGATGATGAAATCCTTTGGAGGGTCCAAAACCCTTCTGCAGCACCATGAACTGGAACACCAATTTTTGTTATATAAGAGCTCCTAGAAAGGTTTTTCTGCCTCAGTTTACCTGTCAGAAAACAGGAAAATATTCCATAATGGTGTTTATTTGGCTATTATTTACCTCTGGTACTTGTGGTTTTATTTAATCATTTTAGAGTGCTCTGACATGTTCAGGTTAAACCATGGGGTTACACTAAAAGTATAATAAGCTTGAATTTTACAAAATATAATGGTATTTTGAAAGATGAAAATTATTTTAAAAACTGGTTTGTAAACCAGCTCAGTGGTTCAAACTGGATATACAGCATCTTTCGTGAAACTAGGTGGGTTTTTAGAAAATGTTATAGTGAAAATAGTCAGGCATTTTGAGACATTTGGTGTGTTAATGGAATCTATGACTTGAAAGTTTCTCACATTGTTTTCTGTCACATTTGGCAACTTCTCATGTCATGTCCAGTAGTTTCTCATGGTCTATTCAGTTAGCTAAACCTCGGGTTAGTCATTGATCTGCACACCATAAGACAACAAAAATGCAGAATTTGAAAGAAAGCAAATATTCTTGTTCCAATTTCTGTTCCACCTGTACTGTAACCCTGATGAATTATCTGAGGATCAGAGAACTGAGGGTAGTGTATAAGGAAAAAGATTTAGCCAGCTAAAATTTCAAGACAGTGATTATTTGAATTATTATAAATTAGAGAATTCCAGCTATGTGATGAACTGATAGACTGTTACCCAAGTGGTATGTTACCTGATCACAGAGCTGGGCTTGTTTAGCCTGAAGAAGAGAAGACTGAGAGGGGATCTCATCAATACGTACAAATACCTTAAGCGTGGATGTCACAAGGATGGAGCCAGACTCTTCGCAGTGGTGCCCAGCGACAGGACAGGGAGCAATGGGCACAAACTGAAACATAAGAGGTTTCAGTTGAATAAGAGGAAAAACTTCTTTACTTTGAGGTTGACAGAGCCCTGGCACAGGCTGCCCAGGGGGGTTGTGGCATCTCCTTCTCTGTAGATATTCAAAGCCTGCCTGGACGAAGTCCTGTGCAGCCTGCACTGGGTGGTCCTGCTTTAGCAGGGGGGGTTGGATGGGATGACCTCTGGAGGTCCTTTCCAACCCTTGCCATTCTGTGATTCTGTGTGACTATTTTTCAACATGATTCATGTTTTTCTAATGGAATAAGTAAGCAAATAGGAGCATTAAGCAATATGAAATAGTATCTGTATTCCTCTTTAATTTCAAATAGTTTTGTTTCAGTTAGGTACCCAGGAGTTAATTAGATAAATTGATAGAATCACAGAATCATAAAATCATTAAATGGTTTGAGTTGGAAGGGACCTTCAAGGATCATCTAGTCCAGCCTCCCTGCCATGGGCAGGGACATCTTGCACTAGGTCAGGTTTCTCAGAGCGCCATCCAACCTGGCCTTGAACACTTCCAGGGATGGCACATCCACAGCTTCTCTGGGAAACCTGTTCCAGTGTCTCACAATTCTCATCATAAATAATTTCTTCCTTATGTCCAATCTAAACCTTCTCTCAGTTTAAAACCATTGCCCTTTGTCCTGTCACTACAGGCCCTGGTAAAAACTTTCTCTCTGTCTTTCTTATAAGCCCCCTTTATATATTGAAAGGCTGCAATAACATCTCCTCAGAACCTTCTCTTCTACAAGCTGAACATTCCCAACTCTCTCAGCCTTTCTGTGGTTATTGCTAAATACCACAAAATGTTTATTAGCCAGTTAAGGAAACCTTTCAGATTTTCATCAAATTAACTAGGTTTCCAGATATATGGATTTGTGCTTAAAGGTAGGAATTACTCTGAGGGGATTTTTTTTAAAGAGGCTAAGGATAGTTGCCCTGTTTCCACCTTGCTTCTATGACTCAGTATCACAAAAGTTTTAAGCAAGAGTTTTACCATTAGCATGATGAAGCTGAACTGTTCCAAAGCCAGTTTTTGCTTTCATTGATAACTAAGAAGGTATTTCACTAGGATTAGTTTTGCGTGTAAATGAGGCCAAACCTCAGGACAAAAAACCTTAACATTAAGACTTCTACCTACAAGGCTACTTTCAAATATTCTCTCTGCTCAGGCAATGTCTTTCTCCTTCTAAAGCAAGCACAGAGCCAGAGAGTGCATACTGAAGCATGTGTTTTCAGCAGTTCCTGTTAGATTAGCCCTTGGGCTGTTCTTCAGGCATTATCTTTTCTCCTCTGTTGTACTGCAAGCCAGCTTAGTTTCATATGCATTAAATAGCTGATTGACTGATTGATTAATTATTTAAGGCTTATTGTAATTGATATTTTGGAACAGCCCTTGAGGGACAGCTGTGCCTCACCTGAATAATGAGCAGAAATTAAGCAGTGATTATCTTCAGTTTTCTGAAACCATAATGCTGCCCTTTGCTTTTCATGGTGCTATGTGATTAGAATAACCACACACCCCTTCATTTTTGTCTAACTCCACCTTCTTTGTTATGTATTAATGACTAGACCTTTAGTTCATACAAAGCCATAGGGCAGCAAAGTTAGAGTGGAAATGGTTTCCTGCTTAATCCGGACTTCACGCAGCACTTCATACCTGCTAAAAATACAAAATACCATGCTGCATTGGCCTTCATGCTACATTTATGTAGGTTGTGCACATGATCATTCTCAAAGATTTCTCCGATTTTCAATAAAGCACTGACAGACAACTGATCAGGGCAAAGATCTGGGAAGCAATAGACTGTGACAGTTTCTATGCTCTGTCAATAGCTTAGAGAAAGAGTTTGGAGCATTTACTTAACCATACTGTGTCTCAGGTTCCAAAGAAGTAAGCACAAGGAAAAAATTAACATTCTTTTTTAACTAGCACTTAGAGGTCCTTGGCTGACTCATTCAATGCAAGTGAAAGTTATTACTACTAATTATTATCAATTTGGGGAAATAGATTTACTATTGTTTTCTTCATCGTTTAATTAGTTCAGTTCCCCTGTCTCTGGGTGTTATTTTTTCCTCTATCAGATTGAGTTATTTTTGTTTCATTTCAAGAATATTCTAATTTTATTCTGATAATTTTACTCAACTTTATTGAGTTTCCTTTTAGAGTTGTGTTGATGCTCATAACAGCATCAGTAAGGACCAAAGGTTCTTGAGGAACATTAAATAGATGGAGTTGGACCAAAACCCCATTAACTTTTCAACCTGAATAAAGATGCAAGTCCTCATGGACATGTTTGTTTGTGTTTATAGTCTACTCAGAATTAAAATGCACTTTTTTTATGGCCCACAGAAGTGATGGTTTGGAGTGCCTCAACTCAATTCTTCTGTGTGGACTAGACTCTGGAAGCCATGTTATTTAGATGGAGAATTGCTAACCAATGCTAATGTTAATTAAAAAGTGAAGAGTAAAACTTGGACTTCAAGGACAGGAGGGGAGACAGGAAGACCAAGACACTGTGTGATGCTTTCAGATGTCAGTGAAGGCAGTTCCTCCCTCCCTCACCCCCCAGGCACTACATGAAGTGTGCTATTTGCTTCAGGACAAATGTTTTGGATGTGCTCTATTGTTTATCTCCCATCATCTCAGGTAGCAAGTAAAAGTTCCGGTAACTATGATCAACTTCTTCCACTTTTTCATTACCTGGCTTACATGTATTTGAACTCTTGACAGGCAGTGTTTATGTAGAATACAGAAAATTCAGTGATTTCCCTGAGCTCCTCGAGGTGTCCATAGCAGTACAGGGAAATAAAGCAAAAATCAGACATAGTCCATAACCACCGTAAAATCACTTTCCCCCTGGACTTCATAGAAGACGTAGTCAGAGGTACAGATTTATTTTGTATGTGCGAGAGAGGAGGTTTTTTAAGTTTAAGAAGTTTCAGGGATAAGTAGGGATGGCTGAGAAATAAAAAATTATGGAAGGCAGGTTTCTGAAGACAGTATTGGGTGAAGAATCGGATGAAGACACAAGAACGCTCACCTTTGATAGTAATGTTGATGGATATACTTCATGACTCTACCTTCTAGCTGGCTATAAGAAATACGTTTTAAACTGAGCAGTAGAAGTAAGCAGAACAGGTATTAAGTGGTAATACAACACACTGTACAGACTGGCAGCACATCTTCAAGGCAGCAACTGCATCTTACCTTGCTTTTCAGTCCACCTACCAGCACGTTGTGGCCTTATTCTTTTCTGTTTTCAAGGGGAAAATTTGTAGCAGAAATTCTGACTTCTGTACAAAATGTAATAGTTTTTTCTTTTATTATTTTGCTTCTCCCATTGTCTTTAATTTTTGCAACTATTGCATCTTCCCATTATATCATATTTGGAACACTTTGAGACTGAAAATGTCTTTCATTTGTATTCAGTGATTAGTACAATGGATCGGATATACTTTGATCCTGGCTTCTGTGCATTACAGTGAAGCAGATAATAACAAAGCAGCTGTGAAGGACAACAAAGAGTGAATCATGTTGCTTTGGATTCTCTGAACACTAATCACGTTGTAGCTGCAACAGGTGATAGCGACCATGCTTTCCATAGACACAAACAAAAACCTTCCTCAAGGCTCTAAAATCCTAGTTTGTCCCCTTGTTATTCTCCTGCAACTTAATTGCTGAGTATTGCACAGTTATTTTCTGAAGTAGCTCAGAATGCTGGAGGTGCTTTGCTATCTCCCCACTGCCCTTAGTCCAGGTTCTGTGCCTTACAGAAAGGCAAGGACTCACCACGCCGTGTTCAAGTGGCAGTGTATTGTGCAGATTTGCAGGGACATTGCCAGCAAGGCATTCTGGCAGACACCCTCCTGATTATTACCTGAATATCAGGTTAGAGGAGTGTTGTTGAGTTGTAGACCTTCCTAGTAAATTGATTTTATTAGACCTTAGAGAAAACAGTAACTGCCTGTATTTTTGCTGTTGTCAGAAAGAATTCTGAAGAATTCTTTTAAACCAAATGCAGGTAACTAATTTGGTGGAAACAAAAAAAATCCATTGCTATTGTTAGGAAAGACAACAACAAGCTGATTACAGAAGGTCCTTTTCTCTTTGAAACCTTCAGATGCTGGAAATCAGCTTGGTAATTTCATGGGAAAGTTTAAATATATATTTATTTCCTGAAGGACAGAAGAGGATGAAAGAAATCAGACTTTGGTTTCAGAACAGGGTATTGTCACATAATGATGTATTACAGGCAAAACTGGGATAACAAAAATTTTAGTGGATACTTAAATAAATCCTATAAAGTATGTAGTTCACTAGTGAAAAGGAAAAAAACAACGTAGAATTTAATTTTTTTCTTTTGTACTCCGCAAACAAAACAAGTAAAGACAGATCTATTTTTTTTGCAGAATTTCAATCAGGATTTGTTGCCTTAAAATCCTTATGCTGAGAGGAAATCAACATCATTAAGCTTTATGCAGGAACCATACCCAAGAGCAAAAAAAGTGTCATTCATACTGCAATATATAGCTATGATAAGCTGATAAGCATGCATGAGTTCACTCACACACGAACACACATAGGGACGCACCCGATCGTTTGGAGGCCAGCAGGCATCATTGCAGAAGTTTTCCACCTGCCAGCCTCATTATTGTTATTTTTACTTATGAACCTAATTTATACAGCTTATTGCAGCCTTTGGTTAAAATTATCCACATTATTCATGTACTTTTCAGAATTACAAATCATTTCACATGCTATGGGGATAGGGAGATATGCAAAGCAGCTCTTCCTATACATACCAACAAAGCCCAGTGCAAATCTTCTCAAATGTATTTATTGGAGAATTAAAGCTGTTTGCTTATAACAAATTGCAACTCTGTGGTGCAGAAATATTATGCATAACCTTGTAAATCAGATTAACTGGTGTTCCTTCTTTCGTACAATAAATTCCATAGGGAGCATCTGTTCAAGGCAGTGCCTGATGACCTGGCACCACATCAGAAAGCTTGCTGCTTTCTGCACTAATTTTGGAATCTGGTCCAAGTGGGAGCATCATTACTTAAACTCAAATCTATTTTACACTGAGATTAACATGCTGTGGTACCTGCTCATTGTGGTCCATTAGTTCTCGTACCATTTGAGCAGTCAGCTGTGGTGTGTTCAGCGGCTCAGTCTGCTCAGTTTGAAATGCTAATACATTTCATAACATCAACATTCAACGCTGTTGTGGCCTTGTTTAAGCAAACACACCATTACAGTTGATGAGGTAATTAGAAAAGCAAAGAGGTCTGAAAAATCAGAGATGTCTGTCACAAGAACTGACCTGTTTTTTAGCTAGTATTTCGTTGAATTTGACAAGAGAAATATTCATTTATAATGAAGACAATGTAAAAACTATTGGGGAAATATCTGTTTAAGGCTGAGGATGAATAACTGTGGGAACAAACTGCAAAGAAAGGCAACGGGGTCTTCATGTCCTCAAATAAGAATGGAAAATGAGCTTTAGATGTAACTGACTCAAAGGAAGGCTACAGGGTGAAATTCTGTTATGCACCTCAAATATGGAGGTGCTGTCTGTCTTTGCCTTTATGGTGAAGGTTTGTTTAAACTGCGTAACAATCTAGAACTAGTTTTGTAATGATGGAGTCACTTGAAGGGAGACATGTTTAACTGAGGATCTGGATACATGGGTGTAAAGGACTATGAAGGCAACAGGCACCTAAATCATACTGAAATAAGAGGGTAAATTTTGGCCTCCCTACTTAAAGTGAAAAATAACTAGTCTGGAAGAGTCTTCAGTTTATAATAAAGAAGGATTAGATGATATCTACCAATGGTCTAACTAGTCAATAGTGGTGGTTCAATTACTTGATAGTGGAAGAAGAGTAAGAAATGTATTTCCTTACTGTTGGGAAGGGTACTGCAAGGAAATTGCATAGCCAAAAAAGAATCAATGGGTTTGTTCTATTTTTTTAAAATTACAGGTTGAGTGGTCTCTGTGTTTCAGCAATGTTTCAAAAAACATCTGTATTTCCTGCATCAATAATGAAGAATTCATCTTTGCACTAAACACTTGCACAAATTTCCCATAGCACTGAAATCCTAGTAGATGATGAGAATAACCTCAGGTGAAAGCTTTATCTGCTCACATGAACTGGTCGGGAAAATCTGATCTGATATACTCCCTAACAAACTCAGTCACAAATAAGCAATACACTTATCAAATCAGGACTCCTCATATGATATCCTGGTTTTGCCCTTCAAGACAGATGTGAAGATTGACTTAATCTTTTCATTTTTATATATAAATAACTTATCATTGTGTACTCAAAAAACAAGGCACTGTTTAAAAAATAACACTGCAATTTATTGGAGTTGGGCAGGGAAAATTAAATCTATTTATGTTTTAAATGTTTAAAGTAATTGTGATTATATTTGGCTAAAAGAGAGAAAAAAGAAGTCCTTAGAAAGCCCAGTACACTTCATGCAGATTTTCACAAAGGATTCCAATTCACTTAAAATTATTCCAAGTCTACTTGACACTGATAATTCTTAAATGACTTCTATTTTAAAGATTTGTTGTTTCTTCAGTTTAACAAGTGATTAAAATTCAATTAATAACAGTTTTGGCTGTAACTTTCATAGTGAAAGGGATACCAGCAATTCCATAATAAACCCGTTAAATCTTCAGAGCTGGTACTGGGCCATCTAAAAGAAGATAAAGGAAGTAGTCTATCACCTATTGTTTAAAAAATACCCATATTTTCCCCTAATGCACAATCAGTCAGTGGAACCAAGCAAGCTCACAGAAACATGGGAGGAGAGGTTTCCCAAAATAAGCAAAGATTTTCTAAATAACCCAGTTCTTTCACCGGTATCTAATAGTCTAAATTTTCCTAAACCTAGTATTGGATTTGGTCTCAGGCTCACTTTCCTACCCTTAGTTGGGAGACTAAATAATTTCCTTGATGAAGCTCTCACTAGATACGGAAATTTATTTTTAAGGGTGAGATAAAGTATTTTTTGGTCAAAAAATACATTGCATATTTGGTCAAAAAATACACTTCAAATCAGGAAGCTTTCCCCTGTGAGGAGAGGGAGGGAGGCTTTTCTTGGAATTAGATTAATAAATTAGAAAAGCAGAGGTACTCCCATTTTAGTCAGTGGTTCAGTGGTAAAGGTCCTCAACTCGTGAGCAGCAGATCTGAATTTCAGTCCCCTCTTCTCTTCCTAAGGAGATGTAAACCCAAAATGACTTATCATTTAGGAGCATTCCCTGACTGCAGAGTGAGAAGCTCTGGGTGGTTTTGTACTTAAACTCATTTGCTGATGGTCTTTCATTTTATTGGGAGCACAGCCTTGTCTGATTCTGGACGAATAACCACAAGCTAAATACTTATCCCCTTGTGTGTTGAAATTCAGCTCTGGGGTCCCCAATATAAGAAGGACATGGACCTGTTGGAGCAGCTCCAGAGGAGGCCACAAAAATTATCAGAGGGCTGGAGCACCGCTCCTATGAGGACAGGCTGAGAGAGTTGGGGTTGTTTAGCCTGCAAAAGAGAAGGCCTTATAGCAACCTTCCAATACCTGAAGGGGGCTTACAAGAAAGCTGGAGAGGGACTTTTTACAAGGTTGTGTAATGACAAGACAAAAGGTAATGGCTTTAAACTGAAAGAGGGTAGATTTAAATTAGATATAAGGATTAAATTCTTCACTATGAGGACGGTGAGGCACTGGCACAGGTTGCCCAAAGAAGTTGTGGATGCCCCATTCCTGAAAGTATTAAAGGTTAGGTTGGAAGGGGCTTTGAGCAACCTGATCTAGTTAGTGCAAGATGTCCCTGCCCATGGCAGGGAGGTTGGACTAGATGATCTTTGAAGGTCGCTTCCAACTCAAACCATTCCATGATCTATGACTCTGTGACTTAGCATGTTTTGGATGGGATTCTTGGTGTATATCAAAATAAAGCAACTAACAAAACTGAATTATAAACTCTACAACTCTAGTCACCTCATCTAGAAAAAAGATGTATAAACCAGCTACATGTATCATCTCCTGCAAGTGCTGGTTCCACTCCATTTGCTAGAGATAGAACACAAACGGTGCCCAGGAGGATGACTGTTAAGAACCCAACTTCTAACAATTAAATCCCAATGACAATTAAAACCCAACAAAAGAAAATACAGAGAGACATGTCACTTGCATGTTGACTTAAGCATATCTCCTTGCAAAAATATGCCTTATCTTCTTTCCGCTTTCTCTGTTGTCTTTGTTATCCTTCCACCCAGTCCAGAATTTTTATTTTAAGTATGACAAGGTGAGTCTATTTATTTTCCAAAATTTCCCAAGTCAACAATATCTTTTGAAACCTTCTTCTGTTTCCTGGCTGGCATCCTCAACATTGTTCAGTTCAAAGTCATTTGCAAGTTTCATTAAGATTGTTTACTCCCTCTTCAGATCATTAAGGAAGAAGCTAAATATGATAGATGACAGTGTTTAGTACATCACATGAGGCCATCATCTTTGCACTTGACCATCTCACCGTCAAAAAGAGTTTCTGGTCCTCTGATAATTTTGCCATCTGCTCTTTGACCAAAAGACTTCAACTCCATGTCATTCCAGGAGAGCCCAGCGATCTAGAATAACTGCATATATTTTCAAATGTCTCCCTAGGCAAAACCTACCTGCAGTGTTACTTCCTGTAAGAATTTTCTGGTGTTTTCCTTCCAACACTTAAGCAAACAATGGCATTATGTAAAGCAACAGCAGTGCCCAAAGAACATTTCCTTTACAGTCAATGCCATCCTTAAAATCAGGCCGATTAAAGGGCACTTGACAGGGAGATCCAGCTAAATGAGCACAGACTGATCTTCCTGAATGCTCTGAACACTCATTAATCTGCCATGCCAAGTGCCAATGCTGATCCTGCAAATGCTGAAACTTGCAATGTAATGTCGACTATACTACAGGATCAGTTCCCCTTTGCTCCGTCCCTGCCCCCAACACTGGCATTCAGGTTAAGGAGAACCTTCTTGAAGAAAATATATTTGCTCATGAAAAATATGGAATGGCTCCTTAACATGCTGAAAGTAATTATTATTCCAAAACAGAATGAAGAGACATCAAGTCTAACACTCATGTTCTCTTGCTAATATAATGGCATAATATGTAATAATGGGGTGGAGGAGGAATGTCTTAATAGTTATTTGATGGCCCATGTGAAACAGCCTGGCCATTTCAGATAGATTAATTTGCCCACTTGTTTCATTGCCTGAAGGCAGAGCAGTTTGGGGTTTTTTTTCAGTATAGTTTTCTTTTCAGTAGATGAGTGTGCTATAGAAATGTTTTGCTACTCTGATATTGGATGAATCAATTAGATACTATAGAGGGAAATATTTAATAAAACTATAAATAAGATGTCAGGAATCAGAATTCAAAATTTTCCCCAACTGACTATTTATTCTAAAATTTCTCTAATTTTTCTAGTTTATTTTCCAGTTTATTATGTCATGGGTTACATAAACACCCCCCACATACAGACCAAAAAAAAAAAAAAAAGATGGAAAAAAAAAAAATGAAGGCTACTTAAAAATTAAATAAAGTCCTAAACTGACAAAAGATCAAACTATATTCAGCTACAGCTGTTGTCTTCCAGAAAGATTTCATGACTGATGCAGGAAGGAATGTGTCTGTCTCAGAAACATATTGCAAAGTCTGTACTTTTAGGTTCCTGATCCTTGTCATGGATACCTAGCTCTGTGTGTGGTACCCAAGCTCTCTGTCTAATATCTGGACAGAGAACTCTACTTCAACATGTGGTTTAGAAAATCTTTTTGTTAAGAATGCACAAGAGAACAAGGCAGATAGAGATCACAGCATCTTTAAGTACTACTGTTCACTTGGTTTCCAGTCTGAACCTTACCCTGAAAACAGGCTTTTATTTTCGCTTAAGACATGGGTAGAGAAGGAGGCTGGCTTTTTTATATCATAGCCTAGTAAATATAGTATGCTCCCAGGACATACTGAAAATTTATGTCTCATTCCTTTCTTAGCCTGAGTGTGTTCAAACTCATAGTCTTCAGACTCCAAAGAAGTGCCATACTCATCAGTGTATAGCCTATTTTTTCTTGGAAAGAGGGTGGAAAAGACATAATACAAAAGAGGTGAGACCACAGTCTATCCAACCTATTAAAATTATCTTTCTGGTCAAAAAATAATTCAGGATGTATGAATCATTTGATGTAGAGACATCTTAGACATACTTGGAGACTTGAATGGGAAGACTTGATAAACAGTGACAATTTGAAATACAGGCAGCAGTTGCTTAAGGGTTTTGGGACTGCATTTTGTTCAAGTACCTAAATTCTGCCTGTCATGCTCTACTTCATTCTAGAATAAGTAAAGAAGAATTCAGAAATTACAGAAATTTCTAGAGATTAGATAATGATAAATGCTCAAAATATCTGCTTCATTTACCTTGCTGAATGGATTGAAACAGTGTTGAAAACTTTAATGGTTCTCCTGGAGAAATTTTGCATATGTATAAGGTTCCAACAAACTGAAATGAGGCAACACTACCTAAAAAAAAAGTGAGGAAAAAGCTCAGCCAGTCTAATTTCACTTCTGCGACAAATAAACAATTATTAGCAAGGAATGATCAATTTCCTTCTGATGTCATAAAGGACAACGTGTATCCAGTTCATGGCATTTGTGAAGAATGAGTGACTGTGTCTTAAAATCATTAAACTTTTTAATATCACACATGAACACTATAAGAATATATGAATCTAGACTTCCCTGTGTTAGCTGCACAACTGACTTTAAAACTTTATTCAAACTGTATTTCTCACTTGCTAGCTTTCCAACAGGAGAGATAACCTCAATGGTCATCTTAGAGATCTGACTTGAATCCATTTTGAATTGATATTTCCAACACTGATTTGAATTATGGTAAATAGAGTATGGTTATTAAATTTGTAAAGAGTACAATGTTGCATGAAGCTGCTCTTAAACCAGAATAATCTGTCACTTAAATACTAGATGAGGAATGATCAGCTGAGAAGCAGTTCTGCAGAAAAAAAAGACCTAGAAGAATGGATCACAAGCTAAACTTAATGGTGTCATTCCATTGTTAAAAAAGGTAAACATCATACTGAAATCATACAATAAGTTAGCACATTTTAGAGATATGAAATATTCTTTCGAATCTACCCTGCTCAGGCAAGGTACCATATCTTCACAAAAAGTGCACATCATCCTGGATGAACAACATGAACTAATCGGAGATCAACCACAAGAAAAACAGAAATATGAAGTGTTGAAAACAGGATCAGCAGACTAAAACTGGACTTGTTTAGTCTTGGAAAAAAAAAAAGAAAATTACATGGAGACATGGTGTTTGTCTTCAAAGCTGTTAAGGACTTCTGAAAACATCAATTTGAGAAGCTATTCTCATATTTGATAGACCAAACATAATAGGCTTAAATTGAAAGAGAACATAGAAGAACAGGTTAAGAATTAGGGGAAGGAAACTTATGGAAAGACTAGTTTGGCTTGGGACAGATTGTCCAAGGTAACCATGAAATCTCCACCATTCTAAAGAGCTTCTAAATCAAAAAAATATTCTGTAATTATTTAATAACTAACTATTCTTTTGTCCTAGGGAAGCTTAGTCTGAAATTCAGGAAATTATATTCTTGCCTCCAACCCTGGTCTATTAATATTTTTTTCCTTCTTCACTTTCTACATCCAAAAGCTGAGGATGGTAGTGTCCTACCCAGTAAGAGCCTCTGAAGTTACAATTGAAAAACCACCTGTACCCTTAACATATTCAAAAGCATTTTTCGAATATGCTTCTCAGATGCAATCTTTGTATCCACAAAGAGGGAACTATTATCCAACATGTTTCTAAAGTGAGACTATCTCCAAGAAAAGTTAGTCGTACAGTATAGGCCTTCTTATACTTTAAGAACGATTAATATGCCCCAAGAAACTTAATGTTATCCACTTCAAAATCTTCTGACAAGCACTCCTGGGAAATGTAATCATAGATCTGCCTTCCAGTTACTACTCTAAATATTCATGGATTCCTGATAAACCTCTCTGCTCTTGGAGTTCAGATTGGGAGAGTAAGGAAACCCACTCTTGTCCCAAATGAATGTGCTGCATATGGATGTGCACAATCAGTTAAAGTGAAATTAAGGTGCCCTCTTTGGAGTAGACTTGCCATCATCTACAATTACTGTGGGAAATATTAGGTGCTATTATTAAATAGATGTTAGACATACAGAGTCATTATTGCTATAAGAAACACGAAGTGGTTATTGTTACAACTAAGCAAATCTGAGTTTTTGTGAGGCATAATTATGAGGTTTCATTTGGTCTGATCAACATAAATGTGGCCCTCATTACTGTAGTTATCTGAGTTTCTCTCAATCTAGAATACATTTATTCTCGCAACACCACAGCCAGGAAAATATTTTTACCTACATTTCACATATGAGAAGATAGGACAGAAAGAGATGCTCTTATCAGAAAACTCCAAAGACTAATTGAACGCTTTTAGAGTCCATCTAATCCCTGAATTATGCTTCTTTTCGCTAGGCGACTTCTGGTAGTGCTTATCTACTGCAGCAGCAGAATAGGATATCAAGTGCATCTCAGAAAAGACCAGTGGGAAACCATAGCAAAGATTTAGTATTACATTAAGGTATGTTCCAGGTTGTGAATATACAGAAGCGTGATATTGTTCACTTGTAGAAGGGGTCAACTCTTCCGAGAAATATAATAATTAATAATTTAAACCAGAACTGGGACTGGGCCAAAATACCAGTGAAGAAACCCCAGACAAGCTGCATTCCTTGGAAATTCACTACGCTCACAATGGAATACACAGGATCATAGACTGAAGTGTTCCCACTGCAAAGCCCTCTCCTTTCTGACACAGCGTTTGTCTCCTGAAAGGAACAGCCTCCAGTCCAATACTGTCAGTCTCATGCATCCTCATCTCTATCTGGAACCCAAACAAAAAATGAAAAGTATAACCCTAAATGAAAATGAAAGAAAAGTTAGAGTATCCCTGGAGTCTACTAGGAACTGTGCTTTCATTAATGATTTCATTTTGAAGTGAAATGATGAAATGATGCAGGAAATATCTAAAGGAAATGTCTTAGAGCCAAGTAGACAGAAAGAGCTATTTCACAAACAGAAAGTACAGAAAATTTTTAATCTCTCCAGTCTGAAAACAAGGAGAGCAGGCAGAGATGGCAACATGTTTCTGCAAAAGCTGTCAAGTTCTAAATCCTTTAGCAGACATTAGCATCACGGAGGGCTTCAAATAGCACTCAGTGGACAAGGCTACAGAGCTGCAGATGTGCCAGCTAACAAGATGGATCAAAAGAAGGGTACAGAAGAAGCTGTTTCCAGACTGTTCCCTGTTCTCACACAACAGCAATGTTTAAATGAGCTTTTCTTTTAAAGTTTTGAAGTGATAATTTAAAAATAAACAGAATTGAGGTGCATTAAACTGTGAAACTAGGTCATCATTCTCTTAAGAGGAATGAATTTATTATTTAAAAATAGCCAAGAGAAGAGAAATTTTATTATCAAAGTGATACTTCTGAGCTCTCGCAGATGAGGTAATAAAGAGATATAATTAATCTAATTAATTATAATTATGTTTTGTGTATATTGTATATTGCCTTATTAAAGTAACTTGAATATTATTTATTTAAACAAAGATCTAATGAATGGAACTGGTCTAAAAGCCTTTGAATGAAAACTTCTGGTCATAAAATACCTAGTAACTGATCGAAACTTAAAAACTTCATGGAAAAGAGCTTAATTAATTTCTTAACTAAACATGTTGAATTTATTTTTAAGTGTCAAAACATTTCAGTTAATTACTGTTTAAATAAAAATAAACTAGTTTCCTGATTTGGAATATATATATATTGGTTTTATTTTATGTTGTAGAAAGTGATATGAAGCTTATATGAAATGATAAATGGTCAATACCTAAATTATAAGGGCTGTTCAAAGAGCTTTCAGTTTGTATAGAAAAGATGAACGTGCAAGTAAATAGATATATGAGGTCTCCATGATCATATAGATAGCTAATGACAGAGTCCTAACTGCAGGCATCAGTGTTCTATGTCCCTTATAAGGCCGTAGCTGTTAGGTCATGCACTCGGAAACACTCTGAGTTTGTCTGTGCTTAAGGAAAGCAGGTACAGCAATTTTAAGGATGGATTAGGTAGTTGTCTTAAATTAATCACTGAGGGAATTTTTGCCCCATGCTGCTCCTTTGCTGTTTTCTAGTTCTCTGATACCTCTCCAAGCCCTGCCAACATTTCCGGGCTGCTTTGCTCACGTTGTCATTTCCCTGGAGAAATCTTCCCTCAACATGATTGCTTGGTTCTTTGTGAGGAGCAACAGATAAACCTTCTTGACAACTCCTGCCAAAGAGCATAATCTCAGAGTAAAACAACTCTTGTGTGAAAACTAATTGCATATAACAGGCCATATTTTCATCCAGAGATCTTCCATCTTGGCTGCATAGTGTGCTGTGCCACAGCTCTGCAGCAGCCCTGTGAAGGAGCTTCGGAATGGGTGTTTCAATGTGTGGCTCCAAATGAGGCATGACGCTGGAGGTACAACATGGTGTTGTGCTGAGGAAAGCCTAGTGGGACTTATTCTGGGTTGGTGTCCTCTCTACCAGAGCAGCATTTGGCTACCTGTATGTTAGAGATCAGTTTATTAAAAAGTCTAGTATCCTTACAAATGTGTATGTGCATATATATATTTTATATACATATATTTCCATGAAATTCAGACTTTCAGATTGAATATCTTATGACGAAAGAGCTCAAAGGCCTTAAAGTTGCTATCTAGAAGTCAAGGTAGTTGAACTGCAAAAGCAAGTGATTATTAAGGGAAAGATCTGGTTGGAGATGTTTAAGCAGAATATATTTTGAGGAACTATTCTCATTGAAGATATTTTTTAATGGGCTGCTTTCAAAATGACCTTTTTTTTGTCATTGTTGTTGTTTCATACATATATAATTAATATAGGAACTGAAATCCCATTAAAAATAATTTAAATAAAATATTTTGATCAAATGAAAACAAGTTATGTTTTTATATTTTTAGCACATGTAGCTTCAGAATTTCAGGTACATGTGATTTGATTTCATTTGGTTTGTACCCTTCAGAATGAAACAATGCTCTATTGTCCTCCTCTATTTCACAGAATCACAGAATCACAGGATGGCAAGGGTTGGAAGGGACCTCGGGAGATCATCCAGTCCAACCCCCCTGCTAAAGCAGGTTCACCTAAAGCAGGTTTCACAGGACATTGTCCAGGCAGGCTTTGAATATCTCCAGATGAGACTCCACAGCCCCCCTGGGCAGCCTGTTCCAGTGCTCTGTCACACTCAAAGTAAAGAAGTTTTTCCTCATATTCAACTGAAACCTCTTATGCTTCAGTTTGTGCCCATTTCCCCTTGTCCTGTTGCTGGGCACCTCTGAGAAGAGTCTGGCTCTGTCCTCATGACATCCACCCTTAAGATATTTGTACGTGTTGATGAGGTCCCCTCTCAGTCTTCTCTTCTTCAGGCTGAACAAGCTCAACTCTCTCAGCCTTTCCTCATAGGGAGATGCTCCAGTCCCCTCGTCATCTTTGTTGCCCTCCTCTGGACTCTCTAGAGAGTTCCTCATTTGCAGACATAACTGTAACCAGGAAGGCTGTGATTTTAATAATGTTATGTCAGTGGCATGTGGTTGCTGTAGCTGCTCAAGAGATTTGATATTATGTCCCTATTCTCAGTAGTGATGAAACTTTAAGAGCCTCATACAGTCACAGTAGTTAAATGTGGACAATATCTAGGTAGGTACCAGTAGTAGTAGGTATTGTTGGTGTTTTGCCATGATAAATTTTAATTGTAACATTCAAAGAGGCTTCTAACGTTTCCATTTGGGAAACTATTCTACACTGCCATATCCTTGACGTTCATGAAGATCATCCTGGTAATCAACCAACACGTTGTCTTTCATAAATATCTTCCATCACTTCCACATGCATTTTCAAAATTATACCTAATAATTTTTTTTAGGTATTTCTGGCAAAGTTCCTCCTATTGATGCCTATGAAAGCCAGTGAAAAATGAAGCACTGTACTCCCTGTATTGCTCGCAAAACATCTACTGAAAATTTTAACCTGACTTGGCTTCTTTATGTGGCTCAGATACAGCATAGAATATTATTCTGTGTTTTGCTCTTACTTTGTTTTGCTCTTACTTGTCTATAAAAATGATGGTGGCACTTCTGTTTAAATAAATATGTTTTGTGATAGGTGGGATTATTACCAGCTAGAAGCATGACAAAATGCATTTCTTCAATTTCACTTGAGCCTCCTCTCCTCTTACTTTATGAATCCTCACTACATCCTGCCTGAAGAAATTTTAAATCCTCAATCTCTCCTAAAGGATGATTCTCATCAGTGTTCACTGAAACTCTCTTATAAACTGAACTATTACCTGATAACAATTTGCATGTGCAGCTAATGACAAAAACCCTCATGTATTCAAAAACAAATGTGTGACACCCCAAAAATCCCTCAGCAGGAGAAAATGTAGTTCATTATTCCGTTTGGCTTCAGGGACTTTTTATCTCATATCAATAACCTTTAGTGGGATAGGGCAGATGTCAGTGAATTTTGCTTATTATTTTAAGATTAAAAATCTTGTTGTTTTGCTGTGTAATGCAGATAAGATGTTAATGGTTTAATTCGCTCAATTGCTGGGCAGGAGGAGCAGCAAGAGCAGCTTGCAGTTTTCCTGACCCTTTTCTATCAGATTGAAGTATTATTATGTACTGTACTATATTAAGCCTCATCTGGAAAAAAGCACAATCTGTTCTTTTTAAGCTTCTTAATAGTTTCTAGTACTGATTCACTGGAAGTGGAACTAACAGATTGTTATAGTTAGACTGTAGGTGGGGACGCATATGCTTGAGTTTTGAACAAAATTCCAACTCTGAAGCAGGGATAAGTCTCTTGCATGATGATGTAATCAATTTTTTTTAAACATGCAGAGACATATGGGAGTAGCTTTTGAACTGGGCTTCGGGCCAGACGTTCAGGTAGGCAACATGCAGGATTCAGGCTGGCATTTTAAAAGATCCCAGCTGCTAGTTGTTGCCATGAGTACAGGACATATTTATGAAAGCCATCAACAGCCAGCAGCTCGGATTACGCCACTGACAGACAAACTTTCAAGAGGAGATGAACCAGTGAAAAATTGTGATACCTCCTCCAGCAGAACCAGTCAAAATATAGAGGTGCTGGTTTCCAAACACTGAAATGGAAATGGAGTCTGGTGGAGGAGGAGGAGCTGACTTGACCACACTCCCAGCTTGTGTTGTTTGCTGAGTCTTTTCTGCTGAACTGGAACTAGCCAAGCAGAAGTATATCAATTCCTCCCTTCTGTTTAACTTTTCCTTAGGATATTTCTTTAAATTTAGAAGTGGAAACAAAATAGCTACATGGATAGATGACTAGATGACCTCTAGGGGTCCCTTCCAACCCAAAACCTTCTATGATTCTATGATAGATTGCCAGGATGTAGGCAGCTTCCATCACAGGGGACTCACAAAAGACGTCGTTTTGGTTCCAGCATAGGGCTTCTGAATTAATTTTCACTTGGAAATGAAACTACGAACTCCTCCTCAGAGTCAGGCTGCATAAGTCCTTACCTTGTCCATCCATGTGTGCAAGCCTGTACCCTTCTTCTTGTATCACAGACCTGGCTGAAGAGTGGGAACTGCCCTGTCAGAGGAAACTTGCTTTTGCTATGGCAGTTTTTAGTAGTACTGCTATGGAAATGCCACAGTTCAAGAACCAAATGTCCATGAGAAGCCCAATTCCATACAGAAAGCATGGAGATGCTCTTCCACTGTGAACCTCACATCTTCTCTACAAGGAGATGGTATAATGTAACCTACCCAGTTTCCCACTCCCATTCCCCCAGTTCCCTTCATCCATGCACGTACCGGTTTTCCAGAGAAAGAAAGATAGCTCAGGGGAAATTCATCCTTATATGTAGTGCAAAGGAGTTTAGCAGAAAAGAATTTATTTTTCCATCAAGGAGTGTTCATTATCCCCACAGTGTAGCTCAAATTAAATATACATACCTCATCAAACCTCTTGCACAACAGGGGAATTTACTATGAATAATTAATTAAGTAGAGTTTAATCAGCAATGATCATGACAAGAGCTCCACTGGTGTATTTGTACGAGCGTCTTGAAGCAAAGCTGCTTTCTGTTTTCATCAAATCTCCCTTGAGCTCATGCCATTCAGCTATAGTTTTCCCAGTTCGAGAACTCAGTCACTCTCAGATTTGGACTGCCAGGATGTTTTTCTTTCAATTGTTAAGAACATAACACTTTGCTAAGTGGCCTCGGTAGTTTAAGATGTTTCCTCTCATTTTGGATGACGCATTGCTTTCTGTATGGTTTCACAAAATCTCCCTGTCTTGATTCATGATGAGACCATGGCATTTGTGCCAGAGCAACCTTTATTTGACTGGAAAAGAGTTAATGCACTTCATGTTCATTGCAAGATCTACTATTTTTCAGTACTGTATTTAAACCTATTCTCAGCTTTATAGCAAGCCTCAGGGTAGCGGTTTGTACGTTTATAACACTTTCAAACAAAGAGTGCAGGAACATTGAAGCGATCCAGTTCTGTAAGTCAATTAGACCTGGCCGCGAATTTTCTAACAGGAAATGAAGTCTTCAGAATTTCAATCTCTTTGAGATATACTATGAAACAGCTTTTCCTCGAACTTGCATCTTCTAGGAACAAGTTTGATATAATTTTTTTTCCTTTTTATTTTCTGTTAGGAAAAATAATACAGAACATTTAGTGTTGATCCAGATTGACCTAAATGAAAATAATTTTAAACAAAGTAGTGTATTTCCTGTCAAACAGCTTAATTATATTTTAGATGGCCTTGGGACCCAGTGGGAGTTATATGTGACTGACCCCTATTTTTCCTTCAGACTGACTTCTGAGGCTATAATACATCTTTCATGAGGCACTGCATTTTTGACCTCTAACTGAACTGTTCCAGCATCTCATGGGAATCACTTGATGCTCATGTATCACAGCAAACGTAGTTTGCCCTAGGAGCCTGACACATGGGGAAGCACTGGGCACCTGATTTACAACTCCCAGGAAGCATTGCAACAACTGAGTTTAAAAATCCTATGACATTTTGTCCAGGCACAATTTGCATAGTAATGGCTTTTTCATCAGGCCTGATCACAGCAGGGAGGAAAATGAAAGTCCTATTAACTAAGGAGATCTGCATTCAGGTTGCTGTTCTGGTTGGGTACCATTTGGAAATTTCAAGGTCTCAGTGATTCATTCCTGATGAGAAATGAAGGTAAAGGTATTTCCTCTCTTCTGTTCTTTGCCTCTTTTGGCTATTCAGATGGTAAGATCTTCAAACTGGAGGCAGTTTTTTTCATGTTCATGTACAGGGCTGAGCCTAATACAGCCTCTAAACTCTAGCACCAGAGTGAGAGGGATGATCCCTGGGTGGCCAAGCTGGATGCTTAGTGGCTCCAACGTCCAAGGTCAGAAAACCAGGTGACAGCCCAAATCCAGCTGTCTGATTCTCGCTGCTTCACATGCGTTTTCACTGTCAGTGCTCTCATATACTCGTAACTACGCTGGTGAAAGAAAGCATTTTCCTTACAGATTCTTCCGTTTGCAAACTGACAGAAATAAGAGAAGGATCAGCAGTTCCTTACAACAGCATTGATTTAACACTCTTGGGCTTATTAATTTACTGACTGTTTCTGTGGAATATTACTGAGGGGTTAAGGCAATATTTTGGAGAAAGATTTCCTGCCTCAGAGGCCTTCTTATTTAAATGAGACATGAAACAGATTTAGACAGCCAGATGGAGGAGCACAGGGAACCAGAAAGACAATCCTGGTCAGGATGATTGTCAGTGGTATCTGTACACCCACTGTTTAAGCACTGCGGCTTTTACGTAGGCCTGGTAATGAAGAATTTTCCATGGTGAGACAGAATAAATAACAATAAATGCATCTATCTGTTAATATGTATTACCCGTTTAGCCCACAGGGGAAGAATAGATTGAAAACATGAAGTTTATCCTGTTGGATTGGTAGACATTTAATTTAAAAAAAAAACAAACACAGAAATACAATTAGTCCATCTGTGATCCTGTGATCTCTGTAATGTTAATCCTCAATTTTGTCACCCATTCTCCTGGGTCACCAGAAAGTCTTTCTTCATAGGATAAGTTTTATCTTTCAGTGTAATTAAAAAGTTTTTGCTTTTCAGGTTGGATTATGAACAAAGTCATGTTATGAGTCATTGTTTTGTTTTGCTTATATTTAAAATATTTACTCTGAGCATATATTTTTAGATTTTCTGAAGTAAACCTCAGAGCACTTGACCACATTTAGTCAACCTGAGACAATCAGAAGAGACTGTGCAATTTCATAGAATCATAGAATCACTTTGGTTGGAAA
>BOSO01002717.1:1391-24205 GCA_018403395.1 Gorsachius goisagi
ATGCTGGGGCAGTTCATGAAGAACTGCAGCCTGTGGGAAGGACCCATGTTGGGGAATTTCATGCAGGACTGTCTCCTGTGAGAGGAACCCCAGGCTGGAGCAGGGGAAGAGTGTGAGAAGTCCTCCCCCTAAGGAGGAAGGCATGGCAGAGACAGCGTGTGATGAACTGACCACAACCCCCATTCCTGGTCCCCCTGTGCTGCTGAGGGGGAGGAGGTAGAGAAATGAGGAGTAAAGTTGAGCCCAGGACAAAGGGAGGGGTGTGGAAATGGTGTTTTAAGATTTGGGTTTTATTTCTCATTACCCCACTCTGATTTTGATTGGCAAAAAGTGAATACATTAAATTATTTTTTCCTAAGTTGAGTCTGTTTTGCCTGTGATGGTAATTGATGAGTGAGCTCCCTGTCTTTATCTGAATCCATGAGCCTTGCATTATATTTTCTCTCCCCTATCCAGCTGAGGAGGGGAGTGATAGAATGGCTTTGGTAAGCACTGGAACAGATTGCCCAGAGATGTTGTGGAATCTCCATCCTTGGAGATATTCAAAAGCCATCTGGTCCTGGGCAACTGGCTCTAGGTGGCCCTGCTTGAGCAGGAGTAGGTTGGACAAGATGACCTGCAGAGGTTCTTTCCAAACCTCAACCATTCTGTGATTCTGTGAAGCTGTCAAAAATTATGTATCAAATTTCTCAAAACTTATTTTGTTCTCAAAACATGCTTTTAGGGACGAACCATTGCCCTTTTTCCTGGGTTTTCTTATTCACTTCTTTCTACCACCTTCAATTAAAACCTCAAAAACTTTCTGGTTGTTGAATTAAAGCTTAAATTTTAAGAAGGTTTTATGGAACTGTGCAAATAGTGCAGCCACCGAAACCCAAATATTATTTATTTTTGACAGGATGTCATATCACGAGAGAAGAGCTTTATACTACTAGCAAAAATCTAAGGATCACATTAGTGTGGAAGACTAGGAAGTGCTGCTTGCAGGTGTAGCTGCTTCAGGTGGATTTGTGCACAACATGGACAAAGGCTCTAAATTAAACCCATGAGCTGATTGCAGATGACCGCTGTACAACAGAATACTGCTGCGTTGTCTTCTTGCGTGTTCTTCTGAGACATAATAATAACCTTAAGGCATTTTTATTAAAAAGACTCAGACCCATTTTGCCAGTTTTTTAAGTCTAGCCTCATTATAAAAAAAAAAAAATAAAATATCAGTGTGTTATCAACATTCTTCTAGTACTAAATCTAGCACTATGCAAGTCACTATGAAGAAAATCAACTCTATCCCAGCCGAAACCAGGATAATCATCAACTCCAAGTCCAGCTCCTGTCATTCTTATGAGAAAATACCCTATGTTGATCTTTGATTAAATATATGCAATGCCTCAGTTCCACTGATTTTCACAACACCACAGGGATATTACTTATGATGGTCAGCACTAAAATAAGAAAATGTAAGTGAAAAGAGGTATTTAAAACAGTAATATTTCCTTTGAGAACTCTAGAAAGACTAGCACAGGAGGGCAAACTGATTTCATACGATATCTGGTATGCAGAGAGGCTCTCTTACCATCAGGTATGGGAAGACAGTGGGTGAAATCAAGGGGCTCCACAAAAGCATAGGTCATACCTCATGGAGACCCAGTTACATAATCCAGAGTCCACAAGAGCTGCCAAAAGCCTGATTTCAGGGAACAACTTTACTAAAAGTGGGGTTTCTTCCTGTACAGTTTTCTCAAGGAGATTTGCAAGTGACAGTGCATTTCCTTGTCACTTACGTCTTTTCATTTAATTTTTTCAGCACTGGGAACACACCTGCCTTTGCTCATTTCTCTTATTCACTATTTTTATTTTTGCTCTTTTTTTCTGTTGTCCTCTTCATAATTGGTGGGTTGAGGTATGGGGGGTTTGGCTATTAATAATTTTGGGGTTAGTTTTGGTTTGTTTTTTATTTGTCTTCTTTCCCTTGTACTTCTGTTCTGCCTGTCTCATCTTTTCTTCCTCATTAACATCTTTCCTTCAAAAAATTAGTATTGGGCTCAGCTTCATGGTGATGAGTTACATTTGCAGAAAGAAACTGCATAGTTAGAATTTTTCATTCATCGTTTGCATATACATACTGCCTAGAGACCTAGATAATTAGAAGATAGATAAATATTTTCAATATAATTAGTGATAATTAGGGTATGCCCATTAGAATCAGGTAGGAAGAGACCGAGAATGCCTCTAACAGATTTCCCTACCTGGCTGGGTTTTTCTGGTTTCAGCTGTCTACTTTCCAGTTAGAGGAACATGAAAAATTTTTATTATTGTTGTTACTCCAGCTAGATAGTTTTTTCATAATCTCCAAATGCTATTTACTTTTGTATCAAGAATTTCCCAGGTCTCTTCAAAAGTGCAATCTATGAGCAGTTTTCCCTGTTAAAGTTATAATAAATTTCTAAGCAAGTCACTATCTTGTCAGTCAGCAGCAGCATAGCTTTCAATGATTCACAAAGAGTAGTTTCATGAAAAGTACTGTCAGAAAAAAAATTATTATTTATAAAATAGTTACAACTTTGAAACAGAACGCTTACAACAAACTCAAATATTAATTGTTAGGTCACTAAATAAATAAATAAATCAATAAATTAATCCAGCAAGAACCTACCTACAATTCAACCAAATACTACTCATAATCCTTCCGCACACACAAGTATGCATAACTGCTAACAGCAGTGCAGTCAGCAAGGTTTGTTTAAATTAGATCAAAACTACTGATATAATTTTTAGGCAACAGATACAGTCAATTACTGCAGTTCCAATTTCCTTTGATTACAAAGGGACATAAGACAGGGCTGACCACTCTCTAGAATACTAAAAGTACTTATTGGAAACACAGGATTCACGTCTCCTACTTAGAGAAATGCTAAAACCTGTTTTCCCTGAAGAGAAAACAGCATACCTTTTGGCTTCCTTTGGCTGTATTTTCATCACTATTGTTTATCAAATTCTACTTCTTTTCATCTGAACATTCATTGATAAATAGAACTACTAATCAGAAGAAAAAACTAATTGGAACTAGTATGGAAAAAAAATAACTTTAAGCTGTTAATACAGTAGAAAAGTCTTGATTTTCTCTGCTGTCTGGAAAGATCTTTTTTTACAAAGCTGGAATTGAAGAGCTTAGACCAAACACCTTAAATACCCAGAACTGGGTCAACATAAATACAAGGAATGATGAAAAATATTTTACTTAGAAGCACAGTATGTTTCTTTCAGAAAAATATATGCCAAAATCCTACACCACTTAAAGGATTTTGCATTTATATCCTCGTACGTACAGGATGAGGACCGTTAAGTCAAATTGTCTTCCTTGTGAATTATTTCTTCATTACCATCCTGATGGACTAAGATGCATTTGGCTGACAATCAGAAAAAAGATGCTGAAAATAAAGTCTAATGTTCCTTTCAAAGTATCTCCTCCTTAGAAGAAAAAAATTGCTTGTTTTCTCATTAAGTATTAGTTCTGATCTGTGGCAAGGTGTTTTCCTATGTGTTCCTGACATACCTGAAAGTCTCTGCAGTACTGTAAGCTTTTGATAAGATTTATATAATGCTAAGAAAAATACTGAAAATTAGAGTGGGTCATTACCACTATAGTGAACCCAGTTGTATATGTTGACTTCTCAAGGACAAATGAAATATATTTTGGTTTGGTGAATTTACAGTGGTAAAAGACAATTTGCCACTCTTTATCATGCACGATTTAAAAGTGAGAATCCAAGACAAAGAAAAACATATACATTTTTCATAGTCAAAACACTAGCTTTGAGTGGAAAAGTGATTGCTGAAGAATACGGTGATATGCTGCATGATGTATGAGTGTCTTAAACAAAAAAAGATTCCTTAACAGGTTTGCCATGCTTTGAATCAAGACTTGTGTTTTGCAAGTGGAGCAGGAGTATGTAATATATTTTTTAGCTTTCCTTTTTTCTCCTTTGTGCAGGCATTTAGAGGTGATGAAAGAAAGAAACATGATACCACAGGCTTGAGTAAGCCATTGTGTGGGTAGTTAAGAAAAGTTTTTCATTCCTTTTCTGTAGAACTTTTTTTCTCTTCTCTATCAAATTCAGGCATTTAGTTTTTCTATGTTCAAAGTGGGCAGCTTCAAAATAGTCAGTGTATTGTTATTTCTTTTGCAGAGTATTGTAATAATATGGATCAAAAAGATTAAACTGATATCAGGTAAAACATGGGAGAAAACTAAAAACCTTCTAGCAAAAATGTCCTGTGCATATACATGTGAAGAAAGAGCTCATAGAAATGACTGAGAAAGGGGATAACAAAGCACAAGAAAAGCAGACATTAGGTCGAGGGTAAGATCAAAACCATTCATATCAGAGCTGTGTTAGGCCAACTTTAAATGATTCTCAAAATCCCACCATTGACTTCTTTTTTTTTCCTTGGGGGGNNGACTTCTTTTTTTTTCCTTCCCCCCCTCCCCCCCCCCCCCCCCCGCCCCCCGGAATCTAGAGAGATTCAATCCACTGAGCAGACTTTTAACTACCAGAGTGATGAATTGACCATTTGACTGAAGTCCAGACATAAGCTGGAGTATCTCTTTTACCTCTGGGTGGCTGTCTTTCAAAAATTGTAGGCTGAATTCACCTCTGTGCTGCCAGGCTCAGGAGGAATGCCCAGGGCTACCTGGTGCATCAGACGGATGCATGGCATTAAGTATCCTTTACAGGCCAGCTCACAAGCGCGTCTCCCAAGTAGTGCATCAGGGACTGTACTGCTATTTCTGCCTTGTGGCTCCAGACTTGTCAAGGTGTCAGTGACAACAGTGAAAATGAAAACATGTTTTCTGGCACTACAGAGACCAAAAGCAAAACAGTCAGAAAACTGAAGCTTCTGAAGGCATGGAGAAATGGAAAAAATCTCAGCTATTAGACACTGGACTTTTGTGATACAAGCCTGTTCTGCTGTAACTGATGTGTTTATAGACATGCCACTCTTGAACTAAATTATACCCAACTTTGTATTTTGGTGATGAGTGATTTTCCAAGCATTTGTTTTGCACCCATTTTTAGTATTAAGTTCTAGTTTGGGCTCAGACTGAAGCCCAGTCTTTTCCTAGACTTACTCTCACTGAAATTTAGGATATGTCATAAAGACAATCTATCAGGCAGCAACAGAAGAGAAAGACTGTGACCACATTTATGATTCTCCTTGTCACATGGTCATAGTATTTGTTGGGGCACTTACAGACAGTTTACTCCCAGATGTTACCAATGCCACAGACAGATAGATTGTTTTTTAATAATACCTTTCCTAAATGTCAGTCCCAGTATCGGAAAATAGTACTGAGATTAGCCAGTAGCATCCTTTTAACAAAGTAGAACTGCCATTAGGCAGTAGGCATACGTCCAGCTCACCAGCACTTTGACTCATGGCTCCCTCAAGCCTTCCAGCCAATTAAGGAAGATGTAAAAGGCTAATCAACTCTAATTTGTGAGCTTGTTTAATGTCAGGAAAAAAAAAAAACTATTTCCTTTTTTTTTTTTTTCTTCTTCAACAGCAGAATATGGGTTTTCCAGAAGAATAAAAGATATGACTTGCTAACATACTGGCCCTGTATGACATTTCCAAGAAAACATAGTCTGCGAGTTGAGCTAGAGTGATTCTGGCAGCTAGTGCATACAATTCAGCAGCAGTCACCATCCAAGAGTAGGCCAGGCTGCTGTGTCCTGCGGTCTTGCAGTTGGCGGGCTGCCACACTCACTCCTTTACAAAGAGATAAAAGCATACACTGATGCTTCTGCCATCCTCTCTATCTATATCCAATACTTCCCCCCAATACTTTTCTTATTGTTTAGTCATATAGGCGGGCTGGTATTTTTTATATACACATACACACATATACCATGTTATGGAGGCATTCATTAGCCCATAATCGAAAGCCATCTAAAAACAGCGAACGGACCCTCTTTTGTACCTCCGTCTCAGCTATGGCATAGCTAAATTGCATGTTTTACTAATCTGTGCTATTTTATACCTTGCAAGAAGGTTTGGCTGTGCCTTTTGAATGCTTTTTTGAACATGATTTTCTCTCTTGTAGCTTTCACCTCTACCTATTCTTTAGGTTTATGACTAGGTTGCTGGATACCTCCCTTTTTTTTTGACAAGCTGCAGCAACAGCAAAAATTTTCAAGCCTCTGACTTGAAAATAAAATGTCAGTCCACCAAGTTGCTGGTAGGGAGAGCTGGTGACAGAAAACCCCAGGGTATGAGTGAAAGCAGCCTTGTACTGTGACAACTGCAGATTTCAGCCTATCAATTACATTGACCTTAATATCAAAGCACCTTCAGGTAAAAGTTAGGTAACAGCAGCAATACTGTAATCTTACCCCATTTCATGTTGTTGTAACAGTTTTTATAAATGATAATTTTTTTTAAAAAAAAAAGATACATTCATTTCTTCATCCATTCAAAGGAGTTTTGCTTTATTCCTTCCCCTTGACCTCCCCACCACCACCACCAATTTCCCACAGAGGCAGCAGGCAGATTGTACCCTTTGTTAACAATAGGACATTTTTACCAGCCTTTTCACTAGATATAAATACCAGCCTTGGGAGAGGAGAACACTTCTTGAAGGGTGCTGTGTGCTTTAGCTGCACCCACTGGAACTGCTGGGAGGCTTTAGCTACCTGTACCGTCTGCTTGAATGCTGTAAAACTTTGTCATAGGAGACTGACTCAGAAGACACACAGATCACGACCAATTTATTAGAACACATATTTAATAATTTAGCTTTTATTATTACTAGTAGGTAAGTATTGACATGGTTCACACAATTATTTCCTTACACAAACTCATTGGCATGCAGCTGCAGTAACAGCTGGAAGGCCAAGCTCAGCCTTTTACCAAGAAGGGGAAGGCCAGACTGAGTTGCCAGTGAGTCCTTGGTAGGTGGTGATAGAGTTCCTCAAAGGTTCTTTGTTTGAGATGTATATATAATCCTGTAGGACTGGATGTGGCCTGAGTTATTCTGGACAAAACTTTAATAGTAAGACTGAATTCAGGTATTTTGCTGAGTTCCTCAGAAGCGGTGCTATCGTTTACATATCTAATCATAAGCCCCACCTAATCTTATTATTAACAAAGACTAGATACTTTCATGTATCTTCTTTACTAACTACATGCAAGGTGTTGGCAACACATTTCATATCAGAAAATAACTGCACTGTGATAGAAGTTATGTACTCTGAGACTTGAACTGAAGGTCTCTATATTGGTCACTTTATGTCCTGCTGAAGATGGAGATTGTAGTTTTGAAAATATGATGATGATTTCCACATTCTGCAAGTCTACTTGTAGGGATTGTGTGTGATGCAGTTTACTTTTTGACACTAGCTTCTTCATTCTCTGTTCAGTATTCTCACATTGTGCTGTACTGCTTCACAAAAACTGTCAAACAGCACAGCTGGAGTTAATAAACTGAGGAAGGATGCCCATTACCAGTTACAGACATCCCTGTTGTTTGATGCTTTCAGTATTTCATTATCTCTGCATCAGCACTGGTAGTCCTGCAACTGAAAAGCCATCAAAATAACACAGCTTGAAATGATAAATGAAAGCAACAGAACAACTGCAGCACAGAGCATGCAATTCTGTGGGCTTTTCTAGGTGAACAGAGATTTGTATCTGTGCTGTGGCAGTCTTATGCTACCACACAAAAGGTTTATCCAGACACGTTTGTTGGCTTAAAGCCCTTGGACTCATTTCACATAGACAATTTTCTCTAAGTGCTAAGAAACCTAAGAAATCACATTTAATTGTTCTTCCTCAGAAATAGATTTTAGAAAAATATAAAATTTGGGTTTTTTCCTTTTCATTAAGAAAAGAGAGGAAAATCCAACAAGGTCCAGGAAAAGTCCCTATCAGCCACAAATAATCTTACTGCAAAATGATTGCCTCTTAATTGGAACTAGTCAAATTAATTAGTACATTCATTCCTGAACTGAGGTTAGGTATGTGACTCAGGAAGGTACCAAATTCTCAATGAAGAGTTAACATAATGGATCAGGATTCTCTGACCCAGTTTAACAATTAGCTGGAGGTGACGTGATGTGAAATTTAAATGTACACTCCATTGCAGGGAGTTCTTTCATCCTTTTCACAGAATTTCACAGAAATTCTTTCATCCTTAATAAACATGACTAAATTTAAAACTGGAATGTATATTTCATTTTATTGTTATAAATGTTGTCTATTTAGTGCCAACAGCATGTTTCCAGCAACCTAAAGTGTATTGCACTCACCATTTGTCAGATCTGCAATGTATTCTTATAGATGCTGTATATAATTAAACATGTAAAGCAGAAAACTGAAATTGATAATTAGCCCTCAAAATTTTGAAGCAGTGTCTGGGAATTAAGCCACACAGTTCCCATTATAGTCCAGAGAAATTACACAGATAAAATTCTTTCACTGCTTAGGAGAATAGAAGACAGCTTCTAAAGTATTCTTACTCATGAGAGAGTAATTTTCACTTTCTGATTACATATAGATCAATGTATTTTCATTATGCATTTTTGCATTTCAATTTGCATGTTTTTGCAAGAAATTAAAAGTTATTTATTGTAATTTCAGGTGTTCAACCCTGAAGAGATGATTCATCACAGCTCTTTACTGATAAACATAGAAAAAGTCAAAATTCACTTTAAAATAAATGCAAAGCAAAAAACAGGCTAACAGATTAAATAAATAAATAAATAAATAAATAAAACCAAACCCAGAACAAAAAAACCCAACCAAACAAAAAGCCAAACCAAATTTTCCACAGTTGGTTTTCCACTGATTTCTAAAAAATTGTCCTTTTGTTAGTATAGAAAAACATTCTCTTTTGGGCTATTTTGTTAATGTGTATCCTAACAAGTGCAGTTAATAAGATGGTTTTCTAAGGTAGGGAATTTCAGGGATTCTTAGAGCTTTGTGAAGACTCAGCTTGCTTTGATATTTGTTGAGCAATCTCATACATTTCCACTGCAGAGAATGTAATTATAATTCTTAAAAAAGAATTTTTTCTTCTCACAATTTTGCATTTCAGAACATGCAGTATGTATTCAGGACCTAGGTAAAAATTGCTTCCCATAACTGTTTTCCAGTTTTCTTTCCCTAACAGGTCTTTGCCTCTACTATATATATAGTACACCTGGCATGTGACAACATAGGTAGTCTGCATAAGCCTAAGTGTACAGACCTGGTTATGTTTCTACCTGAATTTAGCTTTCATCTTTCTTTAAATAGTGGAAGAGAAGACCCAGGAGTTAGATATTAACTAGTTTGATACTGAAGTAGTATTCGGAAACATTAAGAACACTTGGGATGAATCTAAATTAAAGTCAACCTTTTGTCTTCTGGGCCAAATACGTGTGAACAAATTAGTTATATAGTTCCATACACTTTTATTAATATTTTATTTGTCTGCTCAGATATTGAGGATATATTTGAAAATCTTGGGTTTCCATAAAGTTTTTATCAACATTTCAGTGTTAACAGTTGGGTGTTTCTTATAAGGGGGAAAAAAAAAAAGGAGAAAACAAGCAAAAGCAACAGATTTTTTAGCCCCTAGTCAAGAGTTCCAGAAACAGAAGAAAACTGTGCCCCTGTTCACACTGATAAACACTTCCTTACCATTGACAAATAACTGGCTTTTGACACCTTTTATATTATATACAACTCAGGTTTCCCGACTCAGAAAGTCAGTGAACCGACTTGTGTGAGACTGACTGCAAGCTGCAGAGACACCTTTTTTTTTTCCTTTTTGCAAAGTTAATTTGAGGTAATTATTTTTCTTGTGCCTGAACTGATTGTTGAAATACATTTTCTCTCCCTACTCCACCCCCAGTCACTTTTTTTGTTAATCCCCTGCAGGTATTTAGAATTAGCTTTCATGTTGTGCCGTAGTCCTGCTTTCCCCAGGCTTTGCAAATTCTTTTTTCTTAATAAACTTTTTTTATCATTTTTGTTATCCTCTGTTTTGGATTCTTTCCAATTCAGCAAAATCGTTTTTGTATTATGGAGCCCAAAACAGTGTAAAGCACTCAAATACGGTCTCACCAATTCTGCACTGAGATAAAAAATTAATTACCTGCCCCCCTTCTCCTGACCTAATTCCTCTCATTATACTGTACATGCTCAATATGGTATTTGGCGTTTTGCAGCATATCACTCTGTATTCTTCTGCAGAGTTTATGGTTTGCTCTGAGCCTGGTCTTTTCCTGTAGCCATGGAAATTTCCAAATTAGTCTTTCTCTATGTTACACATTAGGCTTTTTCACACTTTACATTTAACATGATTAAAGGTCAGTTTTACTGTATTTAGACCCTGATCATAGATGGGCACATTAGGCACTTCCCTATAGTCTAAGGTTAGAAAAGACAGAAAAATGATGGTGTAGTTGGATGCAGCAAATTCTTCTGATTCTGTAGTTATACTGAAAATGCAGATATCTCTCTTCTGTTGGAGCACACTACTAGGGCTATTTTGGAGAAGAATGACCTGTGCTTTCCTAAGAAGTGGGGCTGTAACTTCATTTTTTTTATTTCAATGTTTATACTGGGCTATACTCTCCTCTTAAACTTTATATATCATGCCATCAGATCAAGCCTTGTTTTCCTGAGTTCTGGTAATTATTCTTACTTCACCTACTGTTGTATTTTATTTTATCTTTAGAAATAAGATTATTTGTTACAGAAAATCCCTTTAATCACATGGATCACATCACCTTGGTCATGAAAGTTGAAAGAATGGCACTGTACTGAGGGAGCATGAGTATCCTTTTTTCTTCCTTTACTGGTTAGTCAGGCACACCTTAAGCAGCAGTGTAAATGCTTTCTGTTCTCATGCTGTTACTCATACCGCCTCCAGGACCTTAACTAATCTACAAAGATTTTATCACAGCATTGTGCAGCAGATGAATCCCTGTGTTTGCACACTTAAAGGAAAAATCAAATGTTTGGCTTAATAACAATTACGAACTTGACCCAGTGACTTTACTCATTTATAGAGTAAGTTATAAGGAAACATGATTAAAATATTCTTACATAGATCTGTCCATCACTTTTTTACTATCTCTAGTTAACATATTCTATTCACATGTGTTAACAGTGTAAAAGTGTCTAAATAGGTAGAATGATTTTGTTTGGGACAGGAAAACAAAGCCAAAGGATGTCACACTCTTATAGCACAGAACTTGTTGCCCAAAATGCAGTTTATTGTACAGCTTCATAGTCATTCCTATGCAAACTGAAAAGTATGCCTGATGAATAGCATTGTACCAGAAATGATGGGATCCTTAACCTGTAAAAGTTGCATAGCCACAACATTCCATAAAACTTGACAAATTTCCAATGACGAGCACTGTGGGCAGGTACTTGCTAACCCAGGAGTCATCAGAGATCAGAGCCTACAAATTTTATTATTAGTTCAGTTTTATATTGATGCTGTTTCTCTTGCCTTACAGTCATAACTCAAGCAACACAGGCCTCTCAAAGTTTGGTTGAGTAGCCTCAGCTCTAAGTTATCTAGGCTTTCTTGCTCTTTAGTCAACAGAAAGAGAGAAGCATCTCCCAAGGGGTAATTCATTTTTTCATAGACTCTTACGCTACTGTTGATGAATTATTTCTGAGAAGCAACTCTTTTTCTGGCGATTCAAGACGAAGCCTGGATAGTCTAATTTGAACCAGATTCACAGCTTTTAGAGAGTAAAGGGGGATGTGCAACGAGTGACACTGAAAGTCAGTCCAGGGAGCAGCGTGAACTGGTGGTGTGACACTGGCATTTTGCTAGCTGGCAAAAGACAGCTAAAGCCATGCAAACCATTGTATGAATTGGCCTTGTTTGTGTGTTGGTTGAGCTGTGTTAGCAACGTGACTGCTACCAATTCTGGAAATGAATTTGAGTAGTTCATGGCTCTGGCAAAACTGCAGATGACTTCTGCTGAGCCCAAATATCAAAAAATTTTTGGAATTTGGCAACCACAGAAGACATTAAAATTCCTCCCGGCTTCCATTTTGGGGGTATCTTTCTGATTATTGAGATTATAGACACAAGAAGTAAAATATATAGGAATAATAATATATGTATGTAAATCTATATGTGTAATAAACTTTATGAGCCAGAATCATTACTAATCACTGTCTTTTCACTGTGAGAATTTATACGAACAGCAGTCCATTTTTCAGACTCTCTGAGGAATTTCCAGTACCCCCACTTTAATATTTCAAGTAGGTTCAGGGGGAAGATATTTAGCCCAGTCTCTTTCAGGCTATGAAGGATCACAGAATCATAAAATCTAAAATTGGGAAAAATATACAGTGTTGTTAGTCCAATTCTGCCAGCACAGAATACATATCCATATTACATTTACAATCTTTTCACCACACTTGGCTTTAGTTTGACAAACTTATCTGAGAAAATGTTTTCATTGTTTTACTGATTTGTTCAGTGATTTTCAATAAGCCTTCTCCTTCTCCTTTTTGTATGACCCTGCTCGGCATTGCTCCCTCAAATATTCATAGACCTCTCATTATAACCCCTTCTAACTTTTATTTAGCTGAGATTATATATTTAACTCTTTTCAATCTTTTTTTTCAGAAGTCAGTACTTGAAGTTCTCCAATCAATGATCACCTTTTGGTCAGACAAGAAGTCTAGTCAGAAACTACCTGGAGTGAAAACACCTTTTCACATCCTTCCTTGATCAAATCTAGTATAACAGAGAGCAGAATCTGTTTCCTGCAGTGTGATAGAAACAAATAAAAAATGTTCTATATGATATCTGGATGATGGCATTCAAAGTTAAGTTCCTCAAAAGGAAGAATACTCCTACATATACCTTTAGTAACACTACTGTCCAAAGTAAAAAAATCTAATCAGAGATCAATCCTAATCAAAGACAATACCTTTTTTAATTTTTTAAATTTCAAGCTCTCATTCTACTCATTGCTATACATACCACATTTCTTGTGATTTCTTGAAAAATATTTCAAATTCACCCTTGGTTTAACAGCTTCGAACTTTCCTGAAGTCAGAGGAATTATGCAGTCTCTATTATCTCCACTGCATTAACCCTGCCTTCTGTAGCAAATTGTTGAATTTTCTTTGATAACAGGTTAATTTAATATGATTTCTTGCTTATGAACTTTTGCTGCCTGCATTTTTCCTCAAGGTACTAAAGGATTTATTGAAGTACTTCTCTGATCTCATACCTAGTACTTAAGAGACTTGTAAAAACTAATTCTATAAATGACCCAATCTACTCCCTGAATTCTCAAAGATGACATTCAATACTTTTGATTCTGATAACATCTTACTAAGTCTATTTATAAAATTTAGCCATGTTAATTGCTTCATGTATATAACATTTTAAAGCTGCATCCTTTGCCATTATTGCATGTTTTACAATTTTTCTGTATGCTCTGGATTTAATATAAAACAGTAATAGTTTTATCTTCCTTCCCCCAAAAAAAGACGTATGAAATATATTTAAAAAACAAAGTGTCATATTCAAAACTCCTGCTAGCAACAGTCCATCTGCCTGAAGCACGATTATAGACTAAGGAAGAGATAGTGTAGAAATCCAGTGTCAGAGACTATCCATTAAACTTCAATTTACTGGAAACTAAACAAGAAGAAAGAAAAAAAATCAATGTTTAGTAATTAGACACTAAGAAAATCCTGCTCGTTCTGAGACTCAGCCAAAGGGAATCACTAGGTATGTTAATCATCCTCTGCTTCCCCCCCAAGTTTTACAGGCGATAAGGTTTTATAAATAATTTTATTCAATAACTATATACAGGAAAAAAGGATAAAGAAATAAAAGAAAATAATGTAATTGGATTAAATTTAAAGTTATAATGTAGTTAATATCTGATGTAACATAATAAAACAAGCATGTTTTATAGATGGTGTTTTCAGACTTGTTTTATTTTTTTCTGGGTTTTTCTTCCCTTCTATGTGTCAATTTGATCATACAAGAAAACAATTTGATCAGAGCTGTAAATATACAAATATCAGAGTTAGATTCTACTGCTTCAGAACAGTGTAATAAAATGTGGACTGAGGATGGTCATAAATAAAAGTAAGAGATATTGAGACAAGGCTTTGCAATTCAAAATGTCTATCAGGGCACTGTACGGCTCTTCTCAGTATGGTATTTGAACACCTCAGACATCTGGTGCTTTATCAGCTCCTGTAAAAGATTCGTAAAGAAACCCTCAAGGGAGAGAATGCCTACAGTATGAAAATGCTTTATAGACTCAGGTTCCTGGCCCCTACCCGTCAGCATCATTAATAGCACCAATCTTCAGCTGAATTGAGAAATGCAAAATGCAATTAATCCTTTCCTTATACATGAAATGAATAGTTTATGCGTGCACAAATTTCCTTTAAACTTTCAAACCAGTGATGATGAGCAAATACAATTTTATCTTTGGGATTTGACTAATAGCCAAAAATGTAAAGGAATTCAAAATCAAACAGAATCAAAATTCTTCATTTCATCCATGTCACCCCATATTATTCCCCCAGTCAGTATTTCAAATGTGAACCATATCCAGTTTGAAGAGTCATATTGTGTTAAGTTACTGTATGTAACACAATATGAACAGTGTAATAGGCATGAAGCATCAAAGAAATTATATATCTGCTGAAAGTTGATGCAATTTTCATTTGATGATAAAAAGTGCAATGAATTTTAACCTGTTACTATGAGGCTTATTGATACTTTCAGGTTATTAAAGCTCTGACAAATGAATTACATTGTTATGTGCATTTGAGTACAATTATAATGTGCCTCAGCTCCAGTGGGAATGATGAAACTTCCTAAAAATAATCATGTAATTTCCTTTTCTTCCTGCACCATCCCTTCCCTGTCAGTGTGTCATTATGTTACAAGAACTTCACGTACTTGAGCTCAATATAAGCAGAAACAAATTAATGAAACTTTACCACAGTGTGGGATTTGAACCTATTTATTATGAGTCCACTGAATTATTAAGCAATTCATCTGTCTAGTATCTGAGAAAGAACCTTTTGATTAAAAACTCTATTGAAAGGTGGTTTTAGTAAACTGTAATTCATGAAAACTTACTGAGTTAAGTACACTGGTGATTTACAATTATAAATCTATTTTATGTTTTTATATATCTGTTATGGCTACGTCATCAAAGTAAATAATTTAAATATATTTATTCCTGTTATGTGGTTATGGATGTATGTAACACATGAATGTATAAATTTGTGTATGTTTTTATAGGCACATGTAGTACACACACACCCCCTATAGGCAGAAAAGAGAGGGAGAAAGATGAGATCACTCTTATTATGGCCATGGTTTTATTAATGTAATGTTGACAGATATTGCTATGGCAGATTGCATCCAACTCTTCAGCAAACTGATAAGTAGGAACAAAAGGTTTTACTTAGGAAATTTTCATAAGGTGGGCATGTACACTGGTATAGAGCTGAGAAGAAAATAATGAACTCCTGTATCTGTTTCCAAGTAGCCATTGAACAACACCAGTGGAAATGAACGCTAAAGAATCTGTGCTCATATGATGCTCATATCACCTTTGGTAGTCTTGGCTACACCTAACTAGTTGAGGAATGTACCCAACAATCAATAAAAGCCTGACTCCATTACTGATAGGTGTAGCTCTTCAGAAGCGTAGATTTTAAACACCTTCAAACACGTGATGATGAGGCCCCTAAAGCAGGAAAAAATCTCTTGAAACTAAGACTCACATCAGTTTACATTCAAATGCTACCCTGCCTTGCCCAGTCAGGTCCTGTTTGAGCAATTTCGTACTCTTTTAAATTTTATAGACATCTTTATTTAGTAGACCATTCATTTTCAACACAATCTGGGAAATTTCTGATAACATTGGATAAAGAAAAAGTTCATAAAAATGCTTTAACTTGTTCATCTAAACCACTTTTGGGTTCGGTAATTTCTCTATGGAGGTGGCTGAGATGATCCCTCAGCAGATTTACTCCTTTAAATTTGGAGAAGGATAAAGACTCACATTTTATTCTTCCTATCCAAGAGCTCCATTAACAAATTTTTTTGCACTATTCCTCCCTCTCTCCTTTTTTTTTTTTTTTTTTTTGGTTTGGTTTGGTTGGTTTGTTTTTGTTTGGTTTTTAACAGTAAATATTTAAGTTTGTAGTGTCATCAATAATCAAAGTAATTTTGGTGTCTTGGCTAAAAGTGTGTAAGAAGAAGACCCATTTCACTCTAGCAAGGCAGGGATGGGATTTCCAGAAAATGAACTTCTATTAAGTACCTATAGGACAGAAATGATACTGATGAGCAAAGACACAGTCCACATAACTCTGTCAGTGATGTATTTTCTACTGAGCAAATTTAACTGACCTCTGTCAATACATCTCACTGTTGCAGAGTTCTGCAAAACATATTTAGACCTCAGAATGGCATATCTGCTTCTTCTCTCTCCCTCACCCTGTCTTATTGCCATGTATAGTTTGAGCTGAAAGCGGGTATCCACATCCATGCAGCCCAAACACTACACAAACAGGTTATCCTAATATGTTAGGATACACCTGTCAAGGGCAACTTAATCTATTGCTAACTGGAGTAATTCATCTTTGGAGTCAGTTGAATCATTGTGAGGAACATATTTAATGCTTGCTGTCTGCCCTGCAGCAGTTACATTTTTATTTCTGGGTACAATTCACTATGTTGTTTATCCTGGATATAGCCTCAAGTCATCTAAGACTCTCAGATCAGAAACAGAGCTAGTATTGAACTCTCTAGGACAGCAAGATTTTTTTCAGTACAAGACTATGGTTTCTGTACGACCTGTTTCACTGTGTTTTGAAAGGTTGTGTGAAATATACTCATTAAAGGAACCTGAATTTGGCATTTTCCGATAGCTCCACAGCCAGCTTAAATCAACCTAAATCAGGTAGCCATTAGAAAGGGTAATTCTGTCTATAATTACCTTCACCTACTCACCAGGGCTTCCTTGCTATTCCCTTGCATTAGCTTTAATTGTTTTGAGCTATGGTATGAATCATATATCAAAAAAAAAGAAAATAATCTGCTGGGTATATGACCACTCTAGCTGTCAAAAATTGAAGGGGAACATGGGTATAGGTATGAGAAGAAAAATTGACCTAAGTGAACATCTTTCATTAAGCATAATCCAGTTCAAAAGTGGGACATCATGAGCTCCTACTCATTTTTCCAAGTGCCTGCTTAGTACCAAATATAACATGAAAGTAGCTGCAGAATGAGCTAGATCAGAAAGGTGAGCCAAACAAAAAGACAAAAAGAATTAAGAAGGGCAGCATCATATGAGGAGGGATGACAGGAAGGAGAATGAAACCACCTGTGTTAGTAGTAGTCCTCAATTAGATTAGATTAAACATAACACAAAGCTTCCCCCTTTGATCAGTCTAACATGATTGTGAAGCCTCAGGGCTAAAAGTTTGATTATGTCTTGATTCAAAGCTTCTTGAATTAAAGTCAGCTGTGGAGACAGTAGTTCTAATTGATTTAATTTATTTCCTATTAACACATTTACAGTGAGCACCAGCATAAGGTGTCATTCAAGTTATCAGTGATACACGTAGTCTCAGGTAATAGCAAGCAACAGATGGATTAGAGAAAGGTGCTGAAGATAGAGGTGCAATAAATGCCTTCTGACCACTGTTTCGTAAGACTCCTGACTTGGTCTCTGTTGTTCAATACACACTTAAATACTAAGGTATGACTTTTTTTTCCCAGCATTTTTCTGGCCACTGAGATGTGGTGACAGGGAGTTCTAAAGTCCAATTTGAAATTTAGTGCCTTCTAATTTAAACAAATATCACCTATTTCTGAAAGATAGGGCATGGAGAACAGGTGTTCCCCATCACCTGTTTTTTACTGCTTGGGGTTTTGTTTATGCTTTTACCATATCAGCTGTTTCTTACCTCCTTACTAACATAGAAGTTCCAGGTTTTTCCCCATCCTACTCATGTGAGAGATTTTCCTGTACTCCATTTTCACCATTCATCAATGATGAAGTACTTTTCTTGAAATGGCATGAACAGTGTATACACAAAGTATTCAGGATCAAAATATAGTGCTGACTTTCTTGAAGGAATTACATTGTTTCCTTATGTACTGAGTCTTCTCCTTATGAATAATCAGGTTTTAAAGTATTTTTAAATGTAAGTGTAGATTAAGCAAAGTTCTTTATTGAAGTATCTACAGGATAAACTCATCCATTTCCCGTAAGGCTCTCTCCAGACTTCATTGCACTTCAGATTTGGCTTTTGGTTGGCAGACAAACAATTCATAATATCTGGTAAAATTCTGTAGTAATGATTGCCAGTGTTGAGAGTTTAAAGTTAATGCCATTTTTTATAATAGAAATCACATTTGATATAGACAGCAGAGGCTTCAAACAAGCTATTGAATGTAGCTAGAAAAAATGTTTCAAATTATGTAGTATATACACCATGTAATACATGGAAATTATATGCATTCTTCCAGTGCTGGATGTAAAATCAATCCTTTTGTCAAGTGCTCCTATTGTAGACTGCCATGTTGGAGACCTACATTCAAACAAAGGACTCGGAGGGTTGGGCACTTAGTTTCCAGGGAGAGGAGCCTTCTGTCATTCAATAACTCTCCTCAGTTGCAGATGACAAATGAGCTACTGTAGGTAAGACACTTCAGACAAGCTTCTGAAAACCCTTTTGATAAATTCTCACATCTGAGGTTAATGACAATACCTAAGGTGTGGGAGTCATGTAATAAGCGTAAATCTGACTTGGAAAATTAAAAACAAAGAGCAGGAAACAAAGAAAAAAGTAGCACTAGTTTGAAGAGAATGGCACTATAGTCAGAAGGAGTAAATAATGAGGAACAATGAGGTATGATACATGAGGACTTAGATGATATAAATACTAAAAGATGAAAGCTAATTCAAAGCAGCTAAATAGAGAGCAGTGACAGGTTCCTAGGGAAAAAAAGGATATCAAACAATTGGGCGTGTCATTAAATATAAAAAATCAAAAGGTAAAAAGAGTCTAAAAGATAATTCTGTGTGCAGCATTAAATATGAATGATCAGTAATAAGATGAGAAAAGGAAAATCTATGTCTAACATTAAAAACAAAGGAACATTAGGAACATTACCAACTATGCCTAAGTAGGGCAAAAAGGAGTCAGGTACAATTTATTAATATAAACAAAATCTAGAAGAAACAGACTAACTAAGAAGTGAACAAAGGAAAAAGAATACACTTTCAGTTAAAAAAAACTAGAAGGTTATTCACTCCTAGGAGGTAGGAGTGCAACAAAGATATACACTTTTTATTGTACAATTAAAAGCTCTGCTAGGCTGTAGCTTTTACTCACTGTACCAACGGCTCACCTAAACTACCACTGCTGTGAGCTCAAACATCATAACGAGAGCTTGTGTTTCCCATGTACTTATTCAGAGGAGACATTTGAGGCCCATATGCTGATTCTGTAAGAAAAGCCAAAGCAAAAGAGGCTGGGTTTGCAAAAATACTTGAGGGACCAAAAGTTACAGACTAGAAGCACCCCAAAATCTTGCAGTGAGATCTCACAAATACCTGTGAAAATCTGGACCTAAGCGATGCTAGCAGGTATCTTAGCACTATGGGTTCTAATGGATGAAGTCCATTAACAGTAAATCCCATCAGTGTTAAATCCTACTGCTCCTGTTATTGTTAATTATGACCTAACAACATTAAGAAACTGACGTTTCATTTTTTCTCTTCTTCAACACAGACAGTCTACTCTTTCCTTAAGAGAATGACCCTGTCATAGCTAGAGTTCCTAGGTTCTTCTTTTTCAAGGTTTTGAGCCCATGTGCATTTGTCCGTGACAAATCTTTCCTGGCATATAATTTATGACATTACCATAAAAAATTCACTTGGGACATAATTTTGGCATAAACGGTAGGTGATTAAGAAAAGCAGTGGGGTTTTGTTTGGTTTTCTTTAATTAAAAGTTTGGAACTTTTCTTGTCCTTTTCTTTCTAAATTAGAAATACAGAGCACATATTAAAAATTTAAGCATTAAGAAGTGAAGAAATTCTGTCTGGAGTAACTGAAGTAATTACTGATGGTAGTAACTCTCAGGAATATGGTAACTGCATGAAATTCTTATATCTCCCTGTCTAGCCTCTCCTTTGGTCCATTTTTATATACCACTTACTAACGGGACAGAGCAGCTCAGAATCTGTGATTTGTTCCATTTTCTGGAGGCAGGAGGGTTACCTGCAGCTTCAGTTCGGTGTTTTAGTTCAGTGCAGCAAGTTCTGTGAGACTGCTGGTAACCATATTTCAGCATCCTCGGTCCAGGTTACTGTGAAAAGTTAAGTATGCCTATAGTGATAACTCAGGCTAGCTGGGCAGGATTTTCATGGGTGTAATGCAAGGCACACTGTTAACTCCAGGATTATATCTTGCCCCAGTCAAGAGTGTGGGAGTATTATAAATTCTAACTGAACAGAACATATGAATTTCTTATAGCAGGCAAAGCAATATGGTTTTCTCTAGAAGAAAAAAAAAAAAAAGCTATTTATTTTAACATAAAAAGTAAACAAAATTCACTTCACCTCCACCTCCCACCCCCCAAAAAGATAACCTTTCAGATTTCTTTAACTGCTAAAACTGAAATTTCCAATACTAAAAATATTAAGAATTAGCATTGTTTGAGGTGTCCTGGAAAGCTTGTTTTCAATCTGTCTTCTTTTTTTAATCTGAAAAACCTGTAAATCAATAAAAACAAATCTGCCATACAAAAATGTTTAATAACATCACTAAAGGCCAGCTCTCACTAAGTCAAGGTATTGAAGTTAGAAAAAGCCTTGTATGAAGATGAGAGCAGCAGGAAAAATATCTTTCACAGACACAAAGGAGGGATAAAGAAAGAATAACAAATTGTTAAAGTGGCTATGAATATTGTTCTTGACACCACCTCTGTATTCCACGAGTGAATGCAGATGAAGAAGAATGGTACTTGGTCACCAGCTCCATCTTGGATTATCTTGGATCACACAATTTTGTATGGCTCCCTGATACGGTGAAGGTGTAGCTTAGCATGGAAAGGAGACAGCTCTAAGATATACTAAAACTAAGATCTTTTTAAATAAAATATCATTTTAGCTATGTTCTGTAGTAAACGGAGAGAAGAAGAAGGCAAAGAAGAAAAAGCAGGTGTTCACAAAGCCTGATTCTGTAGGACTGTACTACACCTCTATGCTGTCTTACACAGTTCAGGCTCTTTTACAGAGCTGTGTTCTGTTAAGATTCCAGAAGGAATACAATAAGCATGCTGCATAACAAGCAACAGCACGCTGGACACTTTAGACTCCTGATAATGAGTGCTTTATGGGATGAAAAAAAAAGACGTGATCGGATACCAGAGAGAAAGAAAATATAACTCTTTTTTAGCAGATATGGAGCAGAGCCAGAATCATATCTCTGGGCTTAACTGTACCTATGTGCATGCAGCACAGACCAGAATGGTTCAGTCAGGACATCTTTAGTTATCACCAGAAGAGGTGCTGGAACATTTACCTGTATCTGTGTTAGTAAATTAAACTGTGCAATGCTGTCCAATTGTTAGCATGGTGCCTGGCACAGTTTTTTTGTCTTAGCCAATTAGCATTTTCTATTGAATGCATGTACTTCATATATATTATCAAGCCATGTTCACAAACCTGTACTACCTGCCATGTCCTTACTAACAGATTGACCTCATTACTTGCTATGAGAATAACTATGGTTATTGTATCTTGCCCATATGGGTCTTGCAAACCTGAATTTTCTTTGCCTGATCATCTTGGTGGTATAAAATATCAACCCAAATGATGTCTTATATCCCTAGAAAACATTCTATTATTCTTTTTAGTCATTAAAAAGTCATAGCTGACTCACTGCAATCAGCTGTAACAATTCACTTTGGCAAAAATCATTTTAATGTCCTGTTGCCTTTGACATTCTTGTCTCAAAAGGATAAAGTAAGATGCTGAAGACCAATACCTGCAGCTGTTTCATTTCACACTTTATGCTAATACCTTTGCTTTTTGAAATGTGACTGAGCTGCCCATAAGTGACAGTTGTAATTTCAGGTCTATATAGACTCCCTGAGATCTATTTAAAGTCCCTTAAAAAGATAGTATTCACCTGCTTTAAGGCTTTGATATATTCTAATTAATCCTCATGTTTACATAACAATAATTTTATCATTTCAGTAGACTTAAGTGTCATCATTCTTTTTGCTCTCTCCCAGCAAAAATGTACTGCTTCCCCTCCTACTCCTTCTAAATTTTTTTAGTTTTTCTTAAATTGCACAATTGCTCTACATCATAAGCAATGCTGTGGTGACTGATTTTTTTTTGTCTCTGAGCATACATATATTCTAATTTTCTACAATAACTCCTGTGTTTTGAGAGATGATCTTTTTTTTCCCTTTTTTCCAGATAATAAGTAAATGGAGCTGATGGTACTCAGCCCTGCCTAATATCTAGAGTTCTAGCTAAGTTTTAAAGTTAAATCAATCATTAGATACCCTCTGCATGAATATCAAACCTCTCTCACTTCAAAGGTGATAATTTTTAATCTGCTAAGTCTAGCAGATTCGTATGTAATCATCCATACATGATCTAACACTTTAGGAAAATCTAAAGAGCCCAGGACCACCTTCATGTTATTCTCAGCCTTTTCTCAAGAGTGTCCTGGTTTCAGCTGGGACAGAGTTAATTTTCT
>BOSO01002718.1:0-98680 GCA_018403395.1 Gorsachius goisagi
GGTTTGGGAACAAATTCCTTATGCATTTATTTATTACATATTTCATAGGGCAAAGTTATAATTTTCAGCTATGGAGTTCATGGTGTTTGGTGTCTTAAGGCAAACACGTCTGTGCTTTTGGTAGATTTGGTGAGGCAATATGCTTCCCTCAGGCTTCCAAAAGACTAAGAGGGAGTCTGAGGCTGTAAGCCCTCGCTCCTGTGGCAAATGTCCAATGTCCAGAGCTAAAGGAACTACTGCTGTAATGTGTACAGAAACAAGGATTTTTATTTTTTTAACTGGGTTTTCAGCAAATATTTTTCAAAGAACCGCTATGTAACACAAATCAGGATGTTACACGAGAACAGCACTGAACAAATAGCCTGCTTTCTGGTTATGTCAAACTGGGTGGAGGAAAAGTCTAAATGTTAATGCCTTAATGCACAAGGAATAGAACAAAACCAAAAATCCATGAGTGTTACTTAGGGTCAAAACTCTTCATAGTGTTCAAAGATGGTATTTTGATTTTTTTTTTGCCTACTTCTAAATAATTTTCTTTTTTAGAAGTTAGGACTGTTTTCAGTGACATGTTGGTTTGAAACAAAAATTGAGGTTTTAATAATAAACTTCTTAAATGCAGCTTTTTGTCACTTCCAGATGAGACATCTCCCTTAGAAAAATACCTAAATAAATTGCTTTTGACATTTCTAAAATGTTCTCCTCTCTACAATTTTCTCTAACAGCATTAACAAAGCATATACCCAAAAAACTGTGCCCTTTTCCTCTGGAGGCCTGTGACAACAGTTTCAGAAGTCAAAATAGCATTATAGAGAAAGGAAAAAGAACATTTGGGAAATCAATCACAGCACCAGAGCGTTTTATGGTCTTATTTCCTCCCTTAGGCTTATGCAGTGCTCAGTATGGTCCAGCGGGAGGGGTTCACTTCTGGTTGGATAAAGCTGGGCATGTTACGGTGGTCCCAGGGACTAATTTCCCAATTCACTTGCTTTTTTCCAAGGGCAGCATTGTAAAGGTATAGTAGAGGTTTCTTTTTCAACCTAGATTTTCTTCTGTGTGAATGTCATACCAGAACAGCTGAGGTGGGGGAAAGAAGGGAAATTCTCTGCTCCAGAAACATCTGTCTCCGAGAAGCCTTATCACGATTGTCATTCTTTTCAGTGTCTGCTCCTTTGCGTATTGCTTTCAGTTCTGATGTTCGTGCAGATCAGCATCAAAAAGTCTCCTTTATATATTAAAAACAGGAACCAAAGTTTTACAGAACCTCCTCATCCTTTATGTAATAGGCTGTGTCCTTTCTGTATAGATATCTTGTTTCAGAACACATACTCTAGAAATTCCAGTTGCAGTATAAATTAAGTTGGTTTTCAGCTGATTGCATTATATTAATTTCTAACAATGATTTATTTTGATTCTACCTATCTAGTTGGGGAAGAAGGTTTTCAGTGAAAATAACTTAGATCAATACATAGAATTTACCAAAAACTGTAAGTAGAGGTGATTGGAAAATTTTGACAGACATTTTCTTTTGGGGAATGCAAATGTTGTTAAAACCGGAACAATTCATGAAAATGTTTTTGCTTGGAAATATCCACTTCAAAATGAGAAAGATATTAAAAAAAGACATTAATCCTCCTCAGCTGTTTTATTTCAGCAGTTCAGAGGATTGATGCATTTTTTCCTTAGGAATAGCTTCAGAGTTAACTTTTTTCAGTATTTCTTGAAATGAGACTACAATTCAGTAGGGTTCAAAGGAGCCATTCCTACCAGTGCATGCTATTTTCTAGAGTGTTGGTTTATAGTAAACTTTGAATTTATTCTAGAATGAGAGACAGTTGACATATGATACAATTGTCTCAGTTGATTAAAGTGTTAATATATTGAAAGGGACTGACCTTAATTGTGAGCTCCACTGCTAGAACCAAGGATGCAGACTGACTTAAAGAAGGCTGATCTTGCAAATGTCCCAGGTCAACAATTACACGATTTAGGTTTTGGTCATTGAATGTACTTTGCCATCATTCCCACCATGCAGCTCCCTGATATCCCTTCCCCCCCAGAAGGAAGAAGTCCCTCTGCTAAAACTACAGCTATGCACTCTCACACCCAGAAAAATCGTTTTGGCCACAGTGCCATCACTAACTCCTAACTTACAATACTGCTGAAGTCGACAAAATCTTGGCAGCTATATTTCACCGATGTAGTCACCAAACTGTACTGAAAGCGTAGTGCTTTAGCCACGATTAAAGGCTTGAATGTTCTTTCTTATTATTTCCCAACTCTTTGTAAGACATTTCTCCTTAAATACAGCGGTGGGTTTTTACTGCAGCAGCCACATTTCATGTTAACCCCAGGTGATGTAGGGATTGGTTTTTGTGCTAAGGGCTGTATTGACGCAATATGTAAAATCTGACTCTGAAGTCCATGTAGGATATTTTCCATGTACTTCAACAGAGTTAAGACTGTATCAATGCTGAAAGATGGTGATGCAAAGCACTTTCAATCTAAATAGGCAGGGGTTGGAGAAGAAAAGGATTAACCGATGTGCATGACGGAATCACTCAGCATGCTGGTGATAGAGTGAGGTTTTGTCACCTAGTACTCCTGGTTCTCAAGCCAGAGCCCCTCATTGCTAGACCATAACATCTTCCACGATTAATAAAATACTCAGAAGTGAAGAACTGGTGAATTGTTAGGACAGCTGCAGTTTGATTGATGTTGCAGTTCTGCTCTATCATGCTTCATGTGCAATTGCAACAAGCAAACAGATCTGTAATTCTGCAGAACTCGTAACTCCATCAGAAAGGATGCAAAAAATGCTGTTGCTGGAAGGGACAGTGGATTGCAATGGTATAAGATTTTTCTGATGAGAACATAAAAGGGCCAACTCTTTGTTGTCAGTTGAAATATACAGAGAAAACAAAAAAATTATAATAGACTGTGTATAATGAGTCCATTTATTGGTACAAAGGGTATTGTGGGTAGTATTTCAACATGGAAAAAAACTTCGGGAATAACTTCTATGCAACTTTTCCATTTTGTGCCTTGTTAATGACAGACAAAATAGCCAAATGCAAACCCTTTCACAAATCATAATTTTATCAGCTTATTATATCGGTGTTGATAAAATTTGTTATTATATTCTGAATATAGTTCTACTGCAGCTGCTGGAGTTTTGGGGGGGGTGTGAAGCTAGAGAATATGCTGTTGCTGATCCCTAGTTGAACAGCTCCAACTTTCAACAGCTGTTCATTTAAGCATGGTTCACATCCAAATTCCAGTTATGGCCTCTTTGTAGTTGCCTGTATGTCATTAGAATACGACCTTTATGTGTTACTGAAAGTCTGTTTTTCACTTGTGACCTATCTCCAATTTTATAGAAAATTTCACATCATATTATAGAGAATCTTATCACTAGGGTATCTAAATACCTATGTGAATGTAGTTTTTGTTATTTATTCCTCAGCATGACAGTTATTTATATTGCAGTGATAGAAGAGAAAACTTGATTCTCTGACAGGAGAGGGCATTTTGACTGACGGATTTTGCAGCGTAAGTCAATCAGTCAGTTCATTTTTTTTTTCTCTTTCAAGAGAAACAAATTTCCTGTGGAGAAATGCACTATATGAAAAGGTGATATGAAATACCAGTTTAAAATTGGATTAATTTACAATTAAACCATAATATATGAAATCTAGCAGAGTAGAATTTTTTTTAGACTTGTTTTGGTTGTTTTTTTGCTCTGAACACTTTTGAGCTAGAAGAAATTAAAAGTAGCAGTTGTAATTAACTGAAAAACCAGAAGCATCTTTGACTTAAGATTTGTATTCTCTTCCTGGGTTTTGATATGTTTTGATGGCAGTATCCTTTTTTTCTGCTATGGTAACTTAAATGTCATTCACTAAAATTTTTGAATGACTGCAAACCCCATTATTTTTAATGATAGACAGGAAGAAAAGTAATCCATGAATATTATTTCTTTTTGTGACATTTGTGGGCAGTTAGCACAGAAGTTTAGTATAGGTGGTGGCTGGAAACAGAATTATGACCCAGGTTGGACAAATGCCAGATTTGCTAAGTCCGGTATTAAGAAACACTGAAAGCAATACAATCCATTTCATTAAGACTTATTATAGCACATATAGAAATAAATTTAAGGAAAATTCCAAGTGAAATTGGTTCAAATAAGAAAATGTAGATAAAAATACTGGTGTAGGTTAAACTTCAAGAGGAATGTGTTCCATGATCAGGAAGCTTAACTGTGAAGGGTGGAAGAAGTTGAAAGGAAAATATAGTGTAATGTTTGAGGAAAAACAGTAAAATTGGGAAAATAAATCTCAATCAGTATGAATGAGATGTATTGGTACTCAGAACACTGGTAAGGTTAAAAAGTCAAGGGATAACCTCAGCTGAGAGAATTACTTTTGGTGACGTTATTCCTATTGCTGATTGTAACTAATAGAGGCAGATTTATGTGTTATTCTATATAATAGTAGTATATATTGTAGGAATTCTTGTTGCTGTTTGAAATGGAATTAGTGGTTCTACAATACCAAAGAATATCATCTGTTATTCTGTACTTCTGTCTGTTTACTATTTTTCTCATAAAATTTTCTAAAATGGCTTAATTTCTCCGAGCCTTTAATAGGGCTCCTATTTGATGTTTATACTCTAAATAATAAGGTTCAGTGATTATCTCCGTAGTAATATTATTTGAGAGTCAGACCTCATTTTTACCATGTTTTTGGGGAAAAAAATGAAGATACCTTCCTATTTGCTGCCTTCTATCTGCTAAACAACTGTCTAAACTTGAAATTACTAAACTGTATTTGCTGACACTGATCTGGATAATATGAACTGTAAATGATCAACATATTTCAGGACTGGGCTCCCATTCCTTAACTATCTTTAGCTTATTCCTATTCTTTTTCTAAATACTATGAAACATTTGCGCAGAACTCTACTATATAAAATGTTTGCTTGAGCAAAAGCTCCTGATTTCCAGTCATCTAAATTAATTACATTTTTTTTCCTTAAATGCTTTAGTTTTTACCTACCTTCTTAGACTTAGTTAAACAATTATTTTTGAGACACCTTTAGGATAACCATAAATATAATTTTAGAAGATTAGGTTTTGATTGCTGTGTCCATATAGGGTACTTTTCATAGTCAGATTGTAGGTACTGTTTCAGATACTTGCTCTTCATAACAGGAGTCTCTGGATAGCGTTGGTGTTCTCAGCTCCTTTCCAGCAGGTGAAAAGACTGGATGCCTCCAAGGAGAATGCAATCAAAAGTAAAAAAAGTGAACTGGGAGCTATGAAATTGGGGAGGAGGGAATGCTGGTGATAGCTTTGAGTGTCTCGGATGACACGTTTTCCTAAGCTTTAGGTACTTTACATGGCACTGTTGGCTTGTTTCTTTGAGTTTCTTTGCTCTGAATCCCTGGTCAATCTCCAAGTCTTTCGCTCTAATAATAAAAAAAGTAGGGATCACACTTTGGTTTTATTTACTAAAAGGTGAGTAATGAATGAAAAGCGGTCTTTGCCTTTCTTATAGTAGTTCATTGGTTGGAATACATTCTTGGGGTACATGCGCAGAATCTTGTTAGAGGAAGAAATGAAATCCAGGTCTCTGTGCTCTGAGCAAACAGTTAATTGCAGAGTCTCCTTACAGAAGATGAGCTCTCTCTGAGAGAGAGCTCTTCTCTTCATGAGAAGATGGGTTCTCTCTCCCTTCCCAGGCTTTGCTTGGACAACTGCATTGAAGCAGTAGGCAAGACTCGCAGAACTTCAATGGTAAACAGTCACCGCAATACTTCTAGAACACTGAGCACCAGATGAATTTTTTTAACATATGACTTCTAGATATCTTTGCGTTAAAAACATACATTTTATTACTTCACCATTATGTGAACAATCAGCATTGCCACAAGGATTTCCTTAGCAGAGCAGGTCAAGATTTGTAACGTGAGCTGGTTTGAGCTGTGTGACCTTTGCTGAGGTACGTTTTGCAGGTGTACTTCTGTGCAAGATAATGATCCTCACTTATTGCTGAGTGCTAAAAGATTGATGAACACACTAATCTCCAGCATCAAAACGTGGGTTTGAAGTTGAGTCTCTTGCTGCCACCTGCTGGTATAAATTCCTATATAGCTACAGACTGTAGTAAAGGTTTCTATTAATAGATGTGTTTAGGTGGCTGTCTTCAAGATCTCATGTTTTCAGCAGTGACATAGGCCAGAGTTGAAGGGGGGATAAAGTTGTGAATCATAGTAAATGATTGCCAAAATTATACTTGCGTTAAGCCAGTAATTTTTCTTACCTCACGGAGCAGAAAGGGTTCTTTTTGAGCTGTAGCCAAAACCAAATGGACATGTAATAAAATTATGCTAGATACTGTTATTGACTGGGATTTTCCAATGCCTTTATATGTCTCTTACATATGTTGCATGTGAGCATAGAACATAAAAGAAACTTTTTATTTCAGTGGTTTGTCTTGTTTGATTCGTAAGCATCATTGCAGCGATCCTGCCCTGTGCTCAAACCCATTCAAATAGCCAGTTAGTTCTCCAGTGAGTTTTGGGGGTATTTTTGTGGTGTGTGTGGCTTGTTTGGGTTTTTTAAAACCATGTACAAATAAAATGTTATGGATGAAATCTGAATCTCGCTGAAGTTATTGGTACGTTGTCATTGACTTGAGCGGGGCAGTGGTTGCTGCTTTGCCTGCAGCTTTTGCATAGGCAGAAATTCTCTTCTAATTGATACCCACTTTTTGCCGAAGCACCTGGGTGCCACTTGTTTTCATTCTTGCTTTCTGATGAAACAACAAAATGGAAAGCTCATGGGCAATAGCTATCCTGTGAGACAATCCATGCCCTTGATATCCAGTGGCGAATGAAGGAATTGGCTTGCCCAGGTTAGGCTGTGGGCACTCCAAGCTCTCTGCTGGGAAAAAGCAGCCGCAGGAGCGAGCGTGATATCCAGTTCCTTCCCAGAGACCAGATGGTGTATCACCTTGCCTTGTTTACCCTCTCCATCACTTTCTGAATCACCACACCACAGTTTCTGGATCTAGTTTAGTTGTACGGGGGATCTTGTATTCCCTCCAGAAGGTACAACAGACATTTTGAGGTAGGGAAGATGGGCAGGATGGGTTGACAGCTGATCCAACCTGAGAAACTGTCACTAGAACCTGCATTAATTTATGCCAGCACAAAATATCACCTACCATTAGGACAGACTTTAAAGCAGGCTTTGATTTCTTGCTATTATCAGGGATAACTTTTTCAGAGGCAAGAAACAGGATGAAAGTTTTCATTTTTCTCCCTTGTATGGGTCCAGAGGATCAGGGTGCAGGGATCACTGAAGGCATCGGTTCTTACCAGAAGGGCTTTAAATGTGAACTTAAACCAACATGTATGAGTGAACTTTTTTTGGGAAAAAAGAAATTTACTATAAATCTGAGATGTAAAACTGCATCCTACCTTACTATTTTGTAGTCTACTAATTGCTAATTTGTTAGTGGTCGGATTCAAGCTTGGAAACAGAAATGTGTGGTTTGGTGCTCAGGTAGTTTAGTAATGGATTCTGAATTTTTCATTACAAAGTGAAATGTGACAGTATTATCGAGAAGGATAAATCCAGTGCTGGGTCAGAGATGGGTCTTTTTAGTATATTTTTTTTTTTGATACTGAAAATACAGTAAGTGTGCATTACTGCTTTCTAGTGGAAGCTGATGTTGGCTAGGAGGAAGGGCTATCGTTTGGGGCTCGGCAGGGCCCAGGCTGCTGCCTTGTGGTTTCTGATCAATGCTGAGCATGAGCTGAGCCATCGGCAACTGTGCAGGGCACAGTGAGAACGAGCTTGCGTCTGCTCGCAGGAGGCAGCGCAGAAAGCCTTGCAAGGCGTATAAAATGCGTGAGTTGGCATATTTTCCTTATATCTTAACCTCTTAGATGAGGAAGGGGAGGCTTGTGAAGAGTTGAAGACTCTGCACTTTGATTTTAGTGTGCTCTGTGAGAAGGACAGGGTGGATTAATGTATTAAAATGATCTGTAAAGGGTATGCAGTTGTCCTAGTATCACATCCATTTCACTGCTTCAGAGCAGAAAAGGAAATCACGTCTGTATGCTACCTTACATGTTCAGCTTTCTCCAGGAGTTGGAGCACTCGTGATTTTTCTGATCTGAAAAAAAAACCCCAACCATCTGTTTAAAAGAGACCTTGCCACACACAACTACCTGACAGAATCTAGCAGCATCTGTGCATTGTTCTGCGGCAAATCATTATCATTAACGAAATTTCTTAATTCTTTGAAGTAAAGGCCATACCAAAATACTTATAAATTAAGTTTCTGTAATTTTAAGTTTGAATACACTAGGGAAAAGCTTTGTATTTCAGGCTGGCATCTGGTTTAATACAGGGCTAACACCTGCTGGTCTGCTACTGATGTGATTAAAGTAAGTAGTTTATAAAATATATTAAGGCTGTCTAATTAAGCCACTTGTATATTCAGAGAAAAGTGACTTTTCTTCCACAGCTGTGTTTCCCTTTTAATGTTAACTTTGGGGTTGCCCCTGCAATGAAAGGCTAGCTTACAGCATCCTGATGATTATGTAGAAAGAGGTGTAGCTGTGGCATGTACATGTGAGCCTTCCCAGCCTCGGCGTGGGGCTGCGTGATTGAATATTGTAATTTCTGACATCGAGGAGGCACGCCAAGGGCACGTGTTGCTTGGCATTCCTGAGATGTTCAACAATGAAATATCTAATTGCAGAGGAAAAAAAAGTATGTTTCTGGCATGGAAGCAAAGGGTTTCTGTGCTCTTCCTCAGGATCTTGTGACAACAAGGACAGCGGGAGATAACGCCAAATTTGTTTGGATCCCCGCTTCCTGAAATTAAGCTTCTGATGTTTTGCAGGGGAATGTGTTTTCCTCACAGGTAATCAGAAGTTCTCTATATTTGCTTTCAAACTGTAGAGCCCTTTGTGTTTCATAGCAGCACAGTCTGGATTTCTTTGGAATGACCATGTCTGACTGAAGAAGTAAATGTTCTGACGTCGTGTCTCGTTTTTTCTTTGCTATTGTGCTTTGTCACCTGTTGCATGACAAATATGGAAAACAAGATTTATCTTGTTTCTGTATCATGATTCTGGAATTAATCCTTGTATTTTGAGTGTGTTTATATGACTCTAATGAAATGGGACCTTTTCTTGCATTAGCTTGATGATTAATGCTTTTTGTTGAAAACCAGATGTAACAATGTTAAAAGTACAAATAGTTTCCAGACTGCAATTACAATGAATATTTTGACCATTAATATCTCCCAAATTGAATTATGCTGTATATGAGATCACTAGTAGTTGCTGCAACTAATGTCTTCCCATGTGTGTCTGTTATTTTAACCTACTTGTTGTCTCCAAAGACGTAATTGATGTCACAAAACAAGGTTTATTATGTTTTAGAACCTATTATTAATAATTGGGACTATTATTTGCATTATAATAACCTTCAGCTGTCTGTACTGAAAACTGGAACCATATAAAGGGCGTTATATGCACAGGGTGAAAGTAGTACTACTCCTTTTCTTCAGCAGTGCAATTATTAAACCGATACCTTATAATTATTGAAGAGAAGCTTTGTCAGCTCTCTGGTTTGGAACCACACTTGACCAGACGCTCCTGCTGATGCTCTGCCCAGGTGTCTTGCCAATGGACTTGGACTGGCAGCCGGAAATGCTCCTGGCTTGGTGCACGATGAATAGCGCTGCGAGCACAGTGCTGAGACAAATTACAACAGTTTGCTTCTGTCCAGCCTTGTGGACACTTGACTGCTCCATCACTGTGTTTGCAGATGTTTAGGAAATAACCTCTAAGTCTGGGGAGGAACCAAGCAGTTCAGACCCGGTTTTTTGCCATTCCCTTGATGGTAATGTGCACTGTAGCTTCTTTCCTAAAATAATTTTACTCGTTCTCTTGAATATACCTTAAAAGCTTATTATGTGCTGCAAGTAAACCCAAACAAAAACATAGCAGATAAATAAACTCCCTTGGTTCTCTTAATCTCCGTTTTCATTATTGCTGCTAATTATGAAGCATTTCAGGCAGGAAATTCCATATATTTTAATTTAATGGCATTTTTCAACCAGGTAGGCATGTTCTATTGAAATATTCTGCTCACTAAATGAAATTTGTTCATTAAAAGAAATGAATTTTTTTTTACAATTGGTAGCATTTCATGCTTGAAATTTAAGCAATTTTGGAAAGATGGCAATAATAGTACTAGCTTATAAAATTTCTGGTGTGTAGAAGAGTTTAAAGTATGTTTAGAAAGTAAAGACTCCAACTTAAACTTCACATTGAAAAATGCAGTGGGAATAAATTCAAGCTTTGTGAATTTTAATATTTTTGGATTTATTTTATGAATATACTCTTGCAAACAGAGCTGCGTCATAGAGCTGTGCATCCCACAGGAACAAGTCATGAAGTCGTGTCTCTAGGCCCATTTGTTTGTCCTCTTTAAGGTGAGAAGCAATGAGTAGCCTTACCCCTGATATAATTGGTTTTGTATTTTTCAACAAACAATTAAAGAATTTATTAACATTTCTGTTATGGAAAACAATTGGGGAAAATAAACATCTTTACTTAGAACAGCTCGAAGTTCTGCAAAGTGTGCAAGGGGTTATGAGTGAATACAAACAAATAAAGGCCTTTCCAGGGTGATGCATTAATGTTTTGGAAGACAGAAAACAGCTAGAAATTTGCTTAAATACCTCAATGAGCATAATCAGAAAGTTGGTATTTACACAAGGAATTCCATTTTCCAAAATGAGTCCCACTGATTTCATTAATCTCTTTTGGGTGAATAAGATTTGTCTGATCAACTCTTAAGGGAAACTTTCAGCAATGGATAGTAAAAAAAAAAAAGATGGTCCAATTTAAATGAAGAACTGAATATTTTAGAGACATTTCCTTTCTAATTTCCACTGTGTGCCTTTTCTTTTTTAGTCTATTGCTTTGAAAGACAAGGGCTCATGACTTTTATCCTTCCTGAAATATCTCAGGGCGGCAAACCACCATAAAATAGATCTTCCTTTGCATATGTGTGCAGTCAGTCTCTAAGACCATTTTAGTACAGTTGCTAAAGGAATAATAAATTATTTAATTATCTGACACTAATTAGTGTTGCTTACAGAACCCTGTGAATAGCAGTCTGTTGACTGGAATGGTTTATTTACATGATGTATTTTTTCCTACAATGTTTCCAAATTTTGTTTGCCTGTTGCAGTATAATTGAAATATCAATGAAATAAAGTGAAAAGACTGCTTGCATTGTCTAGGAGGCAATTGTCTAAGATCCATGTTTTTTTGAGAATTAGATATAACTTAGCTTTGAACTACAGGTTACTAGACTGCAAATTTAATGAATAATCAAGAGCAATTATTATTTCATGCTTAATGTCCCTGCTAGGAATGCATTTACAGTTCAATATTTTGTTTGAATGGCAATGCATGTCAAGAGAACACAGTTACTTAACTGCTATACTGGGGCATCGCTCACTCAGGTTTTCATAGAATCGCAGAATGGTTTGGGTTGGAAGGAACCCCTAGAGATCACCCAGTCCAACCCCCCTGCAGGGAGCAGGGACACCTTTAACCAGATCAGGTTGCCCACAGCCCTATCCAACCTGGTCTTCAATGTTTCCAGGGATGGGGTCTTCCACCACCTCTCTGGGCAACCTGTTCCAGTGTTTCACCACCCTCATTGTAAAGAATTTCTTCCTTAGATCCAGTCTAAACCTATCCTGTTTTAGTTTAAAACCATCACCCCTTGTCCTGTCACAGCTGGCCCTACTGAAAAGATTGTCCCCATCTTTCCTATAGGCCCCCTTAAGATACTGAGGCCTTCTTTAGGTTTTAAAGAAAGAAAAAACACACGGAAGTAAGTAGAAACTCTCATCTAGTCCTCTCATTTTTAATCTGGGATTCCTAAGGTGTAATTTCTGGCCTCCAAAGTGTTTGTATACAGACTTCAAAGGGATTTTTTAATTGCTGGTTTCCTATAGAAGATGAAGGTATTGCAGATGAATTAATTGGGCAGCCCCCAGGCTGACATCCCACCCAGCAGTTAGTCCTTTATGAACAAAAGTTCTAGAAACCTCCTTTCCTACCTGAACTGCAAATGACAAAAAGAAAGATAGTAGGGTAAAAATGTCCCTGTTGTAGGCCTTAGCTGAAAATGTGTGAGTACATACTTGTAGATAATGTAATTCATCAACTTTGCTGTAGTTCTAGGAAGAAAACCTGCCCTGTGGCAGCCCTATCAGGTGAAGTCCTTGACTTCTGTTTGCATAAACTCAAGCTGTATTTAGAGTCATATTGGTATTTACGAGGTCTGTATGGGAAGGAAGGGATTAACATGAAGGGCTAATCCAGTCAATAATTAAGGAACAACTGCAAAGGAACGTGTCTAGAGCATGAAAGTGCTAGTAAACTTGAGGGAGCAAAGGACTGCCCAGACGATGATGATAAAGAGCATCCGAGGCCTGGTGGAAATGAGGGTATCAATGACATGGCAGGACCTATGAATTTCAGGAGTCCGTGACTTTGATCTGTGGATAAGCTCTTAAGAAGTGATGAGAGCCTGAGTATGTGGGTTATTCAAATAGATGACCTATTCATGCTTAGGAAAATAGAGCTGAGGCTGGCTGAGAAGGCAAAATATGATAGAAACTCACACTGCAATGGGAGCCAGGGGATGGATTTCTGCCTCAGTTGTCTGTCTCTTACAACCCTGAGTAAATCACTTAATGGGATTTATGTTGTACTGATCCAGTCATGAAGCAGATGTTTTACTGCCCCACTTCACAGAATGTTATAAAGATGGAAGCATCTGATCAAGTTAAGGATGGTATGGTCATAAGGGCTATGTAAATTCTGGAGATAAAGATGTGGAGGGTGGGAGTTGGGCTTTGCTGAATCCAAAATACTAAAACATGAGAAGTTATGATGGTGATTTCATTTGATGATCATAAACTGCATACATTTGCAGACTGTTTGAGGAGATATTGAATGAATGGAAATTAGGAAATAAGCTATTTTGTGTTCTAAAATATCATTAGTCTTAAGGAAGACGTTCATTAAAAGTACTGATTTCTCAAAACAAGGGCATGTGGTGCTTGAATGCCCTGCACAGTCAATGCTTAAGGGGTGAAGCTGTTCTAGCTTTTCTAAACCACCATTCACAAAATAAGAGCCAGATCCACTACCAGATCCAATAATGGAATGGAAAAAAAATCAATAATCTCAGTCCTGAAAGATGGATTCTTGGAGTATGTGAAATATTTGCTATTGCAACACAACATATGGCTATACCTGGCATCATTTCCTCAAAGCCATCCCATATGCTTGCAGTCTACAAGTTGTTTGCAAAAAGCTTTACTGATTCCTCCCAAATATATAATCAGATGGGAAAAATAATAAAGAAGTGATCTAAGCTTATTACAGGTTCAATTTTTATTTCTGTGTACTGAATTTTATAAAATCAAAGTAACATTTTTCTAACAGGTGAGAAAGCAATCATGCAAGGTACCTGGATGTCACAGCCAGGCAAATACAAAATTAATTGTCTGTCAAATTTTACTTCAGAAATTGTGATGTTTGGAAAAAGCATTAAGCAGGTACAGACATTTTTTCGTGTGTTGAAAGGTATTTCTCAGACATTATTCACAGGGGTTTTTTTAATTTCCCCAATGGACATTCCTTGATGTTTTCCCTTCCTTAGGAAGAGGTATCGGAGGAATCTGATGATAGTAACCTAGACTTTCTCCCATAATATGGGAGAAGATCTATCTGTGACAAGTTGAAAGGAGGTAAACAGTTCTGCCTACACTCTGGGAAATAATTAAAAAAAGTGAGAAATCTACTGGGCTTTTAGAACCAGCACAAATCCAGAGGTAAGACCTTGACACATGCTCTTATCTTTTCACAGGCACACCAAATTATTTTGGTCTCTTGAGATTCCAGGGGAATTGAAGTCAGGATCTGTGGTGAAACCTTGCCAGGGAATGCTCTCAGAAAGTCTGTCTTGGGGGCATGTAGTGAATGGATCTACAGATCAGCTGTAGACTATCTGTAGGTTTTCATTGTATCATTGTTGAACATACCATGCACTGAGGTGATACGTGATGAGGTAATTATGAAAAAGAGGATTTGGAAATCCTGGCTCAGTCTTGAGTATTTTCGGGGGGCTGTTTGTGAATTATTTTGAAAATAAAATCATATTATCACACGGAATATGAGACATTAACTCTTTAGTTAGCTTATTCACTGGAAGCAAGATATCTCCTCTTCCTGTTGATGACCACCATGGCTTTTTAAAAAAAAAAAAAAAAATTACAAAGCAAACTCTTCTAAAACTTTCCTTCCCTACTAATAATTTGTGATCCTTTTCTAGTACAAGATCAGACTCTGATAGCATTTGAAATGTTGCTAAAGCGGTGCTTCTGTAAGCAGAGAGCCTTTGGCCACTGTGAGTGAGATTTTTGGTTGCTGCAAGCCCTCTGGAGGGATCTGGCACTCAGTCCAGTTCCAATACCACTGCAGAGTTTGGCTCCCACTCACCACAGCTCATATGTTGCTGGAGCTTAGATATAGATATTAATTCAACTCCATGAGCATCCTGGGAGCCCATTAGAGGCTTTTTCTCCTCTGCTGTCAGAAAGAGCAAGTTCTTTTGCTGGGAATATAACGGTTTTTTAGGTTGCATATATGCGGACAGTTAAATCACAGTGAAGACACTATAGTAAACGTGCACCTGTGTAATACTAAAGACTGCAAGGATAAGCAGAAAAGGTTTTAATCATGTTGCAAACTAAACCAACCAGAGGAGTCAAGGTTCTTCTGTCACTTATGTGAGCTAAGTGATGCACAGACTGAATCCATGCTAATGTGGGGTATTTAAAATGTTCCTTCAAAACCAACCACCTTGAATGCCTAACAGTGCAAAGATTCTAACAAAATGTTAATGGTGGCAAAATCATGAGCACACAAGGAGGAAATGTTTGAACTCAACACAGGGACAGGAATGCACACTGCTGGCATTAATTCTTCTCTGAAGCTTAGGAAACCTGGGCTTTGATGAAGTTCTCAACAACTTAAAGCATAGTCTGAAATGTCTTGGTCTCAAGCCAGGGAGGTAACAGTGTTTCTGCTCACATGATGGCTGGCCTTTCTATTTGGAAGATTTCTGTTTAGAGATTGCATGTACTTTTGATTAGAGACCTGTATTCAGTAATGGTTTTCTACACCTGCTTTACTGGGCAGCAGGAAAATAGGTTTGAGGGTTCATACGTGACTCAGGTGTCACTTGGTCAAAACCGAAAGGAATGAAAACAATGCATTACAAAATGAAATATGTATTTTGGTGTAAGGATGAAAGAAGTGAGATCTGATCAGACAAGGCTATTAAGCTATTCATTGCCAGCCCCAACATCAGCTGAAATGGGAAAATAGAGATGGATGGTATTTCCTTCAACCCAAATTTTGTTGAACCATAAACAGGTTTTGGCTATACTGTAAGCAAGCAAGCACAAGTTCAGTTTATCCTTCTGCATGTTGAAATGTCATGGGAAAGCCCCATCTCCAAAAGAATTAGATCTCTGAGCCTCAGCTGATGGTATCAGTGGAGGATGTGTATTTGCAGCAGTTTTGGTCCTGAAGTTTCTAAACTTTCTAAACACCCAGAGACAGAGCAAGAAGTGAAGATGATCTGCTCGGAACCACTTGAAACATGTTCTGCTTCAGCCTGTGAATATGCACCACTGGCAGCTGCAACGCTTGCGTAGCGCTTTGGCATATTTTTAATTTAACAGGGCTAGCATGCATGTTAATGTTCATTTTTGTTCTTCATTGCCTTGCAAGTCCAATAGCTCCCTCTGTCTTAGAGGAAGTGCTCTTTGGGTACAACAGAATTATTATCTTCTTACCAGACCTTAAAAAAAACCAAACCAAACCTTTTTTCTTAGTCTTTCCTATCCATTCTGTCACCTTTGGACCCTTACTTTCAGTTGAAAAAGCAAATTATGAGCTTCAGAACAAGTGCAAGGGTTATTAGAAATGTGGAAATATATTGGAAATGAGACTGTGGATAATGTGGATATGTTTGAATAAAAATCCTCTGGTTTGAATAATAATTTCCTCTATGGAAGACTAGGCGCAGCTGTCCTGGTAGTGTTCTTGCACTGAAGTTTTTTTGGAGACCAAGAAAATTATGTATCTGCATGACATGATTAGATTTGTGTTCACAAAACACGACACCTGACCTTACAAAAAAGAAAATCAATGCAGAACAAGTCCTGATTAGATTTTTTTTTTTGCCAGCATTGCACTTTTTAAACTAAAATGGATGTGCAAGGTGTGAAGCATAGGGTGCAAGCTACAGGCTTCTAGTTTTGCTCTGAGAGGATGGGCAAACAAAGAATTTGCAATTCATTTTATCTTGCAAAGTCACGTTTTTACCATGCCTCATGTAAATAGATTCTATTTATTTTGTTATTGCTTGGAAGAGAGTTTTGGCGAGTTAAATGTCTAGAAGGAGAGTTTAGAACCACATTTTTAAAAGTTCATGGACTAGGCAGTAAATTTTGATTCTGTTCTAAGGAAGAGCACAGTTCACCCTTTCCTCTTTATATCCATAGGTGCTCTGCCTTTTGGAAGCAGAATGTGAATGACTTGTTTCTGAATGACAATTAGTTTGCTTGCTTTCCTGTCCAAAAGAAAAAGTAAATTATTTATTTGCACATGGTCTTTCAGTTTGTCGTGAAGAACATGGCTTGTTCCAAAAAGGACATAAGTAATGAGCATATTAAAAATTCAGGACTTCTCAGAAAATTTGTCTCTGGTATCTCAGACCTGCTTAATGCTCCTAAATGCATAAATTTTTTACTAATTAAGGCCCTGGATGACTAAGACTTTGCCTCTGCGGGATGCTCAGGACCACTCTGATTTTAAGCAGCTTCCTCAGCTAGTTTCTGCTGAGATCCAAAACTAGATCATGGATGTGTTACCAGATCCGTGAGCTTTTCTTGTGGTGCATCCCTCTGTGCAGCTCTCGCACAGAGCGCGCAAGGTGAGCTCAGGGAACCAGCAGTGAGACTGTGAAGAAATGACTTGATAATTGTAATGGCATTAGTTGAAGAGTGAGGAAATACTGGAGCTGATCGGTGTAGCTAGCCACTGTCTACAACCAGTGTAGTTTCCTACTTGATGATGCATAATTTCATGTTCGATAAATGTGCAGCCTTTCTAAATTCAGGGAATAGTTGTAATTAGTAAAGCAATTACAGCGTGGCGCATTTAACTCTTGTAAACAGCTTTACGTTCCTATGCGGATGTGTAGAAGTGAAAATAATAGGAAAGTAAAATACAGGGATTTTGTGGAAGCAATGAAGTTCCACAAACTGTTCCTTTCAGCTTAGGGTGCTGGTACTGAATGATGTAGCTTTACTTTTTCCCCTAGCAATGAGCAAGAAAACGTGTAAAACCACCCATTCCCTGGCTGTAATTGATATTTTGTAACCGTGTACTGTAGAAGAAGACCTATCGTTACCGGAGTACTAATCGTTGTCAATCAGTAATACTAATCAGTAATGACTTTCCATAAATCTCACCGAGAGCAATCGTACTGCCCTAGCTTGGGACCTGTTATAAAAAATTGCCTGGGCTATCTAATCTCTGTGCTAGACAGAGCTGAAAATGCTGGCTCAAATTAGTTTGTGATAGAAGCAGATATCTCCATTTTGACACGCCTGAGCTTGAAAAGATCTCCTTTAGCAGAAAATTGGGTAAAAGCTTAGTACGTCTTAATCCCAAATTTGAGATTTCATTTAAAAGTTTATAAGGACAATTTCTATATTTATATTTAATTTTATCTAAAGCTGAGGAACTCTATCACCAGAGAGCTGAGCTTTACCCTTCTCCCTCCCTGGTCCTCTGCTAAGGAGCATCTCAAACTTGACCAAAGAAAAAAAAGTGCAGGCTGGGCACTTTCCATTTAGCTACTGGGCTGGGTTTTGTGTTGGCTGAGGACCCTGAATGAAAGGAGTCCATCAAGTCATCTGCTGTGTGTCAGTCTGTGCCACTCTGATTCTTTCAGCAGTATATGCTCGTAGGCTTTCTCCATACAATTTTTAAGTGACTGAAGTGTGACAAAGCTTTCACATTTTCCTTTGGGAAACTCTTTTATGCCGTTTTTCCTGATACTGTGCTTAAATTTTTCTGTAAGATGTCTTCAAGCCATTGCTGGAGCATATAACCCTTGTTTCCCCTGACAATTTCTGTCTTATTTTCCTCTTTATATGCTTCAAATCCTTCACAGCAGCATTATTATTCTCCTCCTTTGCTGCCTTTATTAATCCTGTCTATATTTCATTAGCTCCAATGTGGTATTTGGGTTTTTTTGTTTGAATCCTTCCAAGCCAGCTGATATCTTTCTAGAACTGGGATGATGAGAAAAATATGTGGAGAGCAAATCTGCCTATCGGTGCTTCTGATATGAAATAATGACCCTGTGTATACCCCCCAATATTGTAAAACTCATATGATGTTGCAACTGTTATTTTTTCTTCAAAATGCTTTTAAACCACCTTCCTTTAAACATAGACATGTTTGAGTTCCCATGTAACGTCTGACTATGTGGCTTCTCAAGGATGCTCCTGGAATTAACCACCCCATCTAGTGTAGGATGCCTATAGCTATGCTTACAGCATCCACTTTATCATTCCCAGCTAAAATATCTTACTTGCTTGGGATTTTTATTTTCTTGGGACATCGTTTTTGTTACTTATTTATGTTCATATCTCTTTTGTAACTCCTTCTCTATCACCCTCACAGTTACGTTGGGGCCGTCTCTGAATATCCATCTGTATTTTTAACATAGGATTTTTAAAGGGTGAGCACTGAAAATGTGATAAACACGATTTCTCTTCAGTTAGGCCTTCCAGTAACTTCAAAACAACTATGTATATTTTGGGGAGGGTGGGATAGGGGAAGAAAATAGGCTAGAGAGCATATTTTCTCAGCAGGCAGGCTGTATTTTTGTAACATTAGTTTTAAAACCTATACTTTCTGAAACTTACAGGGACTGATAATTTAAAAGACTATTAATATTCACCTAACGTGAAATGGTTCTGCTTTCACCTGCCTGTTAATTTAATATCTGTCTCAGCTGGCTTTTTTTGGTGTACACCACTTTTTTTGATAACACCAGCACTGTCCCAGTCTCCCAAGCAGCACCACAGAATTCAGCAATTCCAAACTGGACTTTGATGCAAAAATTAAAATTAATAAAAGTTCAAATGCACTTACCAAAGCTACATCCTAGCGAAAGAGTGAACCATTGTATGTTACCCTCATTTAAATGTCTTACAGTAATTAATATTGCCATATTTATAGTTCTTGAAGCACTTCCTGAATCTCACATAAACTGAAGTATTTTAATTTTACCTTTTTTTATGCCTTCTAAGCAACTTGTTGCAATTTGACTTCAGGTTGTATTGCAAAACCACCTTTAATCTAGTTTTGAGCACCTTTTTTTCCAAGTTTCCTGAGTCCCTGTTTAATTCTCTTTTCTCCAGTCAAAGGCATTATTCAAGCCTTTCTTTTTCTTTCCTTCTCAAGACCTAATACTGATTTTTACTGAGCCTTGGGGAAAAAAAAAAAAACAGTATGTTAAAATCTTAACAACGGTTTAGGTATCCAATAGGACTTTTCTGTAGGTCTGTCTTTTAGGCATCATCATCTATGTGCCTGATTTGCTTATTTTCTTTTTGGGCTGTGTTTCCAACACTGCTGCTTTGCCTTGAGGCCCACAGCTGAGCAGTCAGGTAATATGTATCACCACAGACCTGATAAGCCCAATATGTCATCTGCGTAATAACTAACTGCATTTTGGGGATTTAGTTAAAATAAACTGTTTTATACCAGCTAGATGTACGAGTTGTTCCACCCAGCTAATTCAGAGAGTTAATATAGGAAAGAGGAAAGAAGACATTATTCATTTCCTGCTCCTTCGTATATTTTCTACCAAAATAAGCTTCAGCTAATGTCACCTATATAATACACCACGTCTATTGCTATTTCTTTTTTCTAAATCAAGGCTATGTACTAGGCTTAAATGTCAGTGGTTTCTAGTCTCAGAAGAATAATGTTTCCCTATAAACGAAGGTAATGGACATTTTCTCTTTGCTGACGTTATGATAGCAAGCTTGATTCATGTCACACCAAGAAAGAAACCCTAAACATAAGCAATTAAAAATAGATTTCAGGGCCCTGCTCCATGAGCAGTGTTAAAAGTATAAATGAACAATTGCAAAGAGAAACCTAATCTAATATACCTACTGGATTAGCGCCTCAGGCCTACGGTGAATTTTCTGAACAATACAATCATGGATTTTATGACCCTACACTTCATAACAAGATTAGAAATAGACTATTTGTTACTGTCCAGAAATGGAGAAAGGGTGGCAAGATCAGGGTGTAGTTAACCTAATATATTTAAGAACCTGACCTATGGAAAACATTGCCTTTTTGAGAGAATACTGAAGACTGCAGGTTAATTTAGATGTAGTTTGTTCATTGAGAAGCTACAGTTACTGAGAAAGATTGTAGTTAACATGTGCAGTGATACAGTCGTAGTGTTGCTGTAGGCTTTGTTTTCTAAACCTGTAATAGGGGAAAATTTGTGGATAGAGATATTATCTTTTATTAGGTCCACTGGCAAGGCTGGAGACAAGCTTTGGGGTTCGGGACCTTCCATCTGGGTTAACAGTAAGCAACTAAACAATACAAACTAGAACTAGATAGTGCCTTTTAAACGAATTGTGCTAAACAGACCACCTGAAAGAAAAGGCTTTCTGATCTCCAAGTTCACAAATAGCTATGAGTTCAAAAGGGAGATGGGGTATGATGCAGTCATTTGAATAAATATGCAAGCGTGTAGTTATCAAGGGCTAGCAATTGTGGAAAAGAAAATGGCATAGCCTGTTTGGTTTGATTGCATGTTTTGTTGAGGATAAGATGTGAAAATGGCTGCTGGTTAACCATTATATAGCCTAACAATACCTTTTAAAGCTATACAATATTTTCTTTTTATAGGTTTCTCCCTCCTGGCAAGTGAAAGGGAATTATCAAAATTTATTTCATTTATGTCTCCTAGCAGCTTCCTTAGCTGTCCTGTGGACTTGCTTTTGAATTCTGCTAGATCTCTTAACCTCTGAAATCTTTTACCTCTGATGAAATCTGTTTTGCTGGCTGTTTAGGGAAATGGTGTTAGCTACTGTCCTCTCGTTAACTCCTGACTTCAGATACTACCTGCTCTTCTGCATCCTGCAAGCAATGGCTGTTCCATAGCTAACAACAAAGAGCTAATACTAAGGGAATGAGAGCCAATACTAAAGACTCCACAAAATGCCTTCCTTATACCAGGAGGAGATGACCCCCCCAAAAAAGAGGAGGGGAAGGGGGCAGTGTCTGATGCACAGGAGTTGGTGTCCTGCGTCAGGTGGGACGTGCTGTACAGCGCTGTCCTGCCAGACCCGATGCCAGCGGTCCTCACTAGCTAAACACCATCTATCCAGGATTTGTGGTTATAATGCAATTAGTATTTTCTGTTGGTTGTTTCTCTGCTCAGCGTAACAGGACTTCCCTTTAGTGCACATGTGTGTATGATATGTCTGTGCGTAGCCTCTTCAGATGGTACAAAACTTTACCTAAGAACTGGTTAAGCTTAGTCCCCCCATGTTAGCTGGCTGTTCAAGTCAAAATGCTCTGGATCTCCTGAGTTGGTGTATGTTTGAAGCCTCAGCTGGGATTTTTAAGGCTGCTTGCTCCCACCTGCTTTTCAGGCAGCATAAGGGAGAACTTAAGATATGGAGAGGAGAGGGGATAATTGCACGCACGCACATCAAAGGTACAAATATTGAGTTGTCTTGTTTTCGTAAACCGCTTTGCAAACTCTTAATGATTTCTGTGCACAAAGAGTAAACAGAGCTTGGTGAAAACAATAGGCATAGGTTTTCCTACAATGTATTTTCATACAAATACCTAAGGAATGGGTGAATAGTTTGCATGATGCTCTGAAGTATGCAGATACTTTTATTACTTTAAAAGCTTGAAGTTGATAATTAAACATGAGCTAAATGTGCTCTAATATTTCAAGACAGTCGCAGGATTTTCCTTTTATCTTCATGTGTTACATGGTTGCTGCTGCTCAATCAGAATGTATTTAGGCTCTTTGCAAGAAATACGCTCCTCTCCCTCTTTCTGACAAAGCATGAGGGAGCAATCTTATCTGGAAAAAGTAAGGAGCTAGGGATATGTACAGATTGGTGTGTGCTATCAAGTGGAGCATCCTCAAATCTGCAAATAACGTTATGACTAAGAAGTGCAGGAAAAGGCTTAGGTTTAAACAAGAAAATAGCCTTATATATTATGACAGTTCATACACCGTAGTGCTCATAACAAACATTTTTTTTGATAGCTGTAAAATATTATCCCCATGGAAAAATAGAATATTCAGCTCAGTGAGAAATATGCCTTAATAAAACTAAAACATAAATGTGTCTTATTACACACTTTACCGGGAATGTAATTTCCCCTCTAATTCTGAAGCCATGTCATTACTAGATAATACAGTTTGTTAAAGCATCTTGACTACTGTGCAAGTGCACAGAAATAAAATGGCAGAAATGTTGTCTGTTCTTAATAGCCAATATGAGTATTGAAGTGTTCAAATTGCACGTACTGGGGTTAAGCTAATGTGAATTGACTTAGTAGTGTTCTTTTACGGGTTCATACATAAATAATTGATTTTTACTTAAGAATAAGCATTCTTTAAAATAAAAAAAAAAACCAACAGAGAGTTCCAGTTGTGAAAAAGTTTACTAGAAAAGACAACCCAAAATGCTCTGCCCGCGCATTTATTCTCACTTCTCTTAAGAGCTGTGGACTGTAGCAGGGAGGGGAATTTTACCAAATAAATTTTAAAAGAAATTATCAAGGTTTAGAAATATGAAGCTCCACAGAAAGAGATTGCAATAGCAGCTTGCAAAAGCAGGCTGAGGCTAAGTTGAGGCTAGTTGTTGAGCCTAAACCATTTTTTTTTTAAAGCTTCTGTCAATGCTGTTTATAAAATAAGTGAAAGAGAGAGAGGGGTAGCTGGTGGCTAAGGCTCTTGCCAGGATGCCCTGTTTCGATTCAGGAGGAATAGGAAACTGAAATACCTCTCCCACATCTTAAGTGATTACTTAAATCATCAGACTGTCTGCTCTTTGATGCCATCTCTTGTTTTCACTGTATCCTTTCCACAGAAATGGCTCCCTGGATGTATCAAGAAAGGGGGTTCCTATTTTTTTGTGGTGTCATCAGGACTGGCATATTCTTGTGGAGATGCTCTATTTTCAGTGGGGCAGGACTTTGTTTATCAGCTGGTGGTCCAGCCAAATTGTGCATATGTTGGGAGATAACAGGGTGTTCAACTCTGGAGCTGCGCGTTTTACTATTTTCCTTTTATTTTGAATGTTCAGAGAGACTTGGAGGGAGTTCGACGGGAGGGAAGCCTGGCTGTTTTCTTTGAGCATCGCTGAACCTTTCAGCATTTGTATATCAGTCAGTAGGGATTGATCCCTTCGAGGCCTTCTGTGTCCATCAGGTTTATAAGCTTAAGATGCTTGGGCAGTTCTTTCTCCCAGGAATTAAGGAAGGATGTGAGAGGTAGAAGAATTTTTTTGTTCTTGTTGCTGCATTTACTTAGATCTTGACTCCACTCCTGGAGGCATCCTCAACAGCGTCAGGTAAACTGAAGAAAGCCACTGCCGATTGTCCTTCGTGTTCTAACCACAGCAACTAAATCAGTTCCCTTTTTAAGTTATTCATTTTTAATGCATTACATCTACTACATTTTAATACATTAAAAATTTGTCAGTTCAACTAAGGGGATGGATTTGCTGGGAATAGAGATCAGTAACATAGCAGCTATCACATATGGGAGCAGCAGTAACTGTATAAAATACCCAATGTAAGTTTTGTTTGAAGCCTCTTTACTAAGCTTGCTTGAACAAAAACCATATACAAAAATTGTTGGAGTAAGAAAACAGTCGTATGGTCAACAAAAAAGTAGCACTTGAATTGGAAAATGAAAGTCTTTACTGGTTCTCTTGGTGTACACTATGGAAAGGAAAAACCTATTTTTTTCTTTGATATTTTTAACAAGTTTGTAAGGCCTTTGTTTTTCCAGAGAAAATATGCAATGGTTTTAATCCATTTGTTTCCGATGTCAGTTTGAGAAACAAATAACTGATACTACAGAAGAAATGTTGAAACTTCCAGCAGTTTTTTTAGATCTTTACTTTTTATTTTAAAAGGGAAAGGGTGACACTGCACAATGAAGAAATTATACAAGGCAGAGTTTTAAGTTCTTTTTCAAAAGGAATAGTGCAATAGGAGTAACTTTTCCCCAATGCTTGCATCTACCATCCCCTTGACAGCAGCTTACAAATGAGTTCTATCTGTAGGATAGGTTCTATTTTGTCTCTAGTCAACGTTGCTCTATTCCCTTGACTATTCCCTTATGTGTCATGCAAGTCTGAATCCTTTTTTTGGAATTTGAGTGTCTTTCTGTGGTACATTAGAGCCAAGCCCCTATTTTTAAGGCAGTTGGGTGGAAAGCTGGGTGAAGAGGCAATTAGAAGACATTCTGGTGTTAGGCTCTAACGTGTGTGTCTTTGGCTGGCAGGGAAAGATTAAAGTGCCTGCCCTGATGCTGGGTTTGGCTTTCAGGTTCACACAGTTCTTTCATTAAAATACATATTGGCGTCTGCATCTCAGGCTGCATTCCTTTACTGTTCTTGCTTTTATCTCCCCACCACGTTTTGTCAAAAATTAAACCTAGTCCTTTTGCTAATAATAAACCCCGCTAAGATTTGCAATGTAATTCCATATGCAACGCACGCTCATCTGTTCTTTACAGGTTGGGAAAAGCTTCTCTCACCCACCTCCCCACACCTCCCCAAAATCTGGTTCCAACCCACTTCACTCTCTATCCCTATATGAATTACTTCTGTTTTGTCACAAGGGTTGTTTACAGCTTGGTAATGAGCTATTAATATTCCACATCTAAGAATAGAGCAGAAACAAAAGCGGTGATACAATAACTAATTCCTTAAATTTAAAATAACTGAAAAAAGAATATTTTTATTATTATTATTACCGAGAATGTGAATTGCACAGTGCTTCAGCAGTTTCAGGCTACTTTTTGTGCAGGGCAGGCACTTAATAAGTGTGTTTCTTCCCTTTTTATTTCTTGTAGTGGTTATAAGTAAATTCACGCGTAAGTACGTATGTGTAACTGTGAGTTACAACCATGCACTCGGTCTATAAAAGCACAGTATGTTTTAAACCTATATAAACTATGAATTTGGCTGGTGGATTGGCAGACTTGAAATCACCCAGGAAATAAGCTTGTACTCGGAGATTGGGTGTTTTAAAGATTTCTTTAAATTTTTCCTTTCCTTCTTCCCCCCTGCTTTCTCAGGAGTAAACACAACATTTTGTAAACACATGTGAATTTACAGTGACGGTCCGGATATGTGAATGGTATCAATATGCCTGTGAATCATACAGAAAGATTTGTTTATAGGAGATCGTCATTGCACACCATTCAGGGAGTTTTTAAATTGAGTCATAGAACTAAAAGTAAAGAATACCCAGCCACTGCATCGCTCTGATGAAAATTAAAATATGAAAGGATTTGGACTGAGTCACTTAACAAGTAAATAGATGGTAAATGAACCATGTAATTTGCTTTGGTTCAAATGCATTGCCTTAAAAAAACCCCAAACACCCACATCAGCTGCATAGCTTGTTGGTGTTCCAGCAGCGGTAGGTTATGTTGTATTCGCAAACAGGTGATGTGGGGAAGGAATAGAGCAGGAATGCAATGATCTAAGACTGAAGCCCTATCTGGCATTACTTTGGATTCCTGATTAATGATTTCCTTGCTATTTAGCTATTGTATTGCCATGTTGGTGCTTTCCTAATTGGAAAATCAAAGTACAAAGTGATGAACAGAGATGGTGCCTTGAGCACTGGTATTGGTAACCTTGAAAGTATGATTTAGAATATTACAGTCAAATCTTAGAAGGTGTAGCCAAGCAAAATCTGTAATCTGTCTGATGTGAAAAGGTCTATATACTTGCTATACCAAAGTATGTATTCTAATCCCCAATCCAGTATATGATATTTGAAAGAGTGACAGGAAGGAAACTTATTTTTTCCCCAAAATGTGACCTTGAAAGGAGTATTTTTTTTAATCAAAGCTGACCAATATTATGAACCTCCTAAAAATTTGTTTTGCACACTTGGAGAAAGTGTTGCTCCCTCAGTGTTCTACATTACTTTTGCCCTTTTTGTAAAATATATTTTTAAGAGAAGATACAGCTTGTTTCTTATCCTTGTGGGAGGAGATCTCTTGTATGTTGGGCATGTGAAATTATATCTTGAACAGCTAAGAAATCAATTAAAGTAGATTGAAAAGCTCATCAGTTATCTATTGAAACCAAGTAAAACCAACCCCCCAGAATGCCAAATTCTGGCAAACACTCTGATCTTAACAGCAGGGTGAATTTTACAGGTGTGTAGGTAATATGGAGGGCAGCTTTCTTTTGGGTTGATGTAGATGATCTGACAAGTTCTTTTTCAGAAAAGCATGGGCTGAAAAGGACAGTATGCCCACAAAACCATAATGCCTTGGAAATGAAAATTACATTTGCTGACATGTGTTTTCTGACCTTTTTCCTTGTTTGAGCTGATGCGACAGAAAACAGATATGCTTTACAGAGTGGAGACCTCTTTTGGCAAATACATGGAAGCGGTACCTGCAGCTCGATTATCTGCATGACCTTGTTACCCCTCTGCATCTTGTATCTATCAGTAAAAAGCAAACCCTTTTTAAAAGTGGGAGGAGAGGGTGTTTTAAGGCCCACAATGATATTGTAGTGCTACAAAACATAGAACCCCATGACGTTTCCGTGAAGAAATTGGGGAAGGTAGAGCATTCAGCCACTGGTATCAAGTGAGAGAGGTGTATCAATATTCCTACAAATTGGACCTGAAATGATACATTCCAAAACCAGCGCTGTATCTCTGATTACTCTTGGAAAGAGGTGAATTTAAAAAAAAATAAAATATATTTATTTGGTAACATAACTGTTCCTAAAAATTCTGGTAGTCTTCAGAGCTTTGTCACTCATACAAGTGAGTAGATGGCGAGAGACGAGGAAGACCAAAGGAAAAGTCCAAAATACAGTGCTAGAAGCTTCCTGCTAGGCGAAGTTCAAATATAATCTTCTTTTGCCGAATCTCATACTGAAATGCTGAGAATGGAATTGGCTATCCAGAGAGCATTCACATTCCAAAACCTAATATAAACGTACATCCTGCTGTCAAATTGAGATCCTTTGCAAGCGCCTGGGGATTAATTGTCCAGTCTACCCAACCTGGAATAAAAATGTATTTTTAAATGGAAACATATACCTAAAAGAATTGTGACGGCGGAGGGGGTAATAGCCATACTGCTGGTTTTTGCCCTCACCTCAAGCATGTGTCTACCATCATCTTCTGCAATTGGCTCCGTTGGAAGGACAGGTGATAATTAAAGCAGCTTGCAAAAGAAAAAAATTCCACATTAGTGTGATAGCCACTTATAATTTATTATTATTATTTTTAAACACTGGATGACTTTAACCTCTATGGACCAAACGGTACCACAAAATAAAATCATGTTAAATTAGAAAGTCTCATTCTCGAAATTCATCTTAAAAGGATATGCAGTTTTTAAACTGAAGGCTAACAGAATAGTCCTAATTCAGTATAGAATCTATATGTGGAAAAAAACCCCAAAACTTCATCTCCAGCTTATGGATGGAGGATGTATAGCTAGGATGAGACTATAGTGAGTTACTGGTCTTTCATGGCTTTTTTTCCCCTTGGTGTTTATCAAAACTGAAACCTTGTAAGTTTTTTCTCTCTTGCAGGGCAGGTTTTTCTACCCTTTTCATCCAGACTCTTTGTTCACCACTGATTTTTCTCCAATATGTGCGTCTACAGCTGAGAAACACTGACACTAGGCAGCTGCTTGTCCAGATTTGTTTTTAAAAAGTTTGATGGAACTACTGGCAAAATAGGGGGAAGAAAAAAATCTTCACCAATTCATTCTGCTCTTTAAAGGTGATCAGCTGCAAAAGACTTTCTGTAGTGATGATAAATGCAACACCATGCAGGCAGGCCCACCAGCAGCAATCTGCCCAGGATTAAGGACCTGCCATGGGGAGGGTAGGCTGTAGCAGAGAAGACAACTCATTTGTCTACCACTCTTAAGGATAAAATTGGTTTGTGCCATGAGACTCAAAGTCCTCAAAGAAAGTGTGCAATATCAGATTGATAAAAGGATGGAAGAAAAGTATGATTACGACTCACCCTGCTGCCAAGCTGCAGATAATCTGGAACCAAATCTGTAAATCTTTTAAGGACCACCTTTCTCAGGCCTTCTTTTCCTCATCAAACTGTGTTTTTCATGGTGTCATATTATAAGGACATGGCTTTCTCAGGAGATACGCGTTTTGCGTTATAACTGACAAATCCACTCAAGCAGGAAAAATCTCATCTGTGTCTGGTAGTGTCAAATAAAGCAGCACAAATTTGTACTAAGAAACTTGCCTGATCTGACTGGAGCGTATGTATTTAAACTATTTTCAGAAGAGCACTGATAATTGTGAACTCTCTTATTTTGGTTCTGAAGAAGAAAGACTGCTTTTTTTCAACACGTGCTTTGCTCTTCTGCAATCTTTCAGGCTCTCTCCTTTTCCTCTGGGTATAGAGATTAATATAAACCTATGTCTGGGGAGAGCTTAGGTTTTTCTGATTTCACTTAGTTCCTTGGCAACTTCCCTCTCTCTTCTTCTCTCCTGATCAAAATAATGCTTTATGTTGAGGAAAGTTCATGAGAAAAGCTTTTGGAGCCAAAGTGTAACGAGTTGTCCTGGAAGGGGAAAAAAAATTGTAGACCTAAGTCAGAAGTGTGATAGAAGAAATATGACATTTTTCATGGCATCTGGCCGATTGTTTTTGGTTTGTTTAATTAAGAGATTTATTATAAGAGACCAAGCCTCGACTTCCTTTAATTTTTTAATTGTATTTGTAAAGATCTGCTTGGAACTGGTAAAGCATTTAATGTCATACACTTATTTTCTTTGTATGTCTCTATTAAAAAAAGTCTACTTAATTCTTACATATTTGAAATATCTGCAAATCAGGTATGGATATTTATGCTTCACTAACAGAACATCATGCAAACTGAGTTGCAAGATTAGCATTACCTATATATTATTAAATTAACTGAGTGGGCAACATCTATGGGCTCTTAATAAATAGGTATTACTGTAACAAAAAATTTAGAACTAATATCAGAAGAGTAATCTGATATTTTTATAACATTTTCTTAAGCTTAGAAAGTGTTGTCCTGTGCTGTGAGGCGTTTAATTTCTTCTTGCAGAAGAAAAATAGGCCATTAGTTTTCTTATAAGCACGTCACTGTGTCCTCTGTAACACTATTCTTCACTAAAAGACAGTTTTTCTGACACAGGGGGCAGGGGAAGTGTCTGTCTTGGCGTGAAAGAGTACTTAATAATAGCAAGGTTGTAGTCTGGTGAGCCTAACCTCTGACCCGAAGATGAAAGATCAAGCTGAAGACATGGATAATGTGGCATTAACACCACAAGAGGCAATGGCCGGCGCAGATATATACATGTATTTTAATAGTCTTCTGAAAATGCAGGGTTTCACAAAACACGATGGTATTACATCGGTTGCCAATAATTGCCAATCTGTCAGCATGCATCGGTTGGCACGCTTTGCCCTTTTGGGGTTATCGTACAAAAAGTCAGTGCTGATGAGACATATTTATGCCAGGAAATACAAGAAATTAATTTTCAGCATTGATCTGTGGAACGCGTCCAGGTTTATTTCAATAATGAAAAAGAAACCCCAAACACTGCAGCATTAAATCTTTGCAGTTTACTTTCTGACAAAGCTACCTGCAGTGATCCAAGCTTCTTGAACAATCCTATGTAAAATTATGTGAATAGGTTTGAAAAGGTCAAGCACAAATTGTAATTTCACTAGATAAGACTAATGGTCCAGGGGAGAAACTTTTTGCCAAAGCTCTCCGTGAGAGTAGCGCTCTATTTAATCTCTGCAATAATAACCTGGATGATAGAAAAAACGTATCCCAGGAATTGGAGATTAGTTTTGCCTCCCTCTTTTGAACAGCAGCTCTTCAGGTTCCTCAATAAACAGCCCACCAGTGCGTGAGATCTGACGCCGTCCTGGTGACAGAAGCAGTCCCGAATCTTTGTAAGCAGGCCTGTTGCCAACTATTATTTTTCTATTACTTTAACTAAAAGCAAATCAAAAGAGAGCCTGGTATTTTTGAAATGCTGAGGCGGCTTGATGAGGAAGATTTTTTTTTTGACTGTACAAGGGATTAGGTATTGGAGAAATATTTCTTGGTAGAGCTCCTTTTTAGAAGCTGAATATAACACAAATACATTCTTTCTGCTCTTGCCTCCTTTTCTGTGAATGGGTACTATGCTGGTGTCTACCAGCAGCACTGATGTGTTCAAACAAAATACCGTTTTTCCAAAAACCTATATAAACCCCAGAAAGTTTTTTTTTGATCTTGTGACAGCTAAGTCCTCTCTCTTCTTCTGCTTTCCATCTCAAGCCAAAACAAATAAGAAACCTTAAATCCCAAATGACATTTTTCTCTATACTTGATATGATTTCAGGCACTCCATTTCACTGTGTGCTTTGCTCATTAACTTTGGGTTTGCTGGGTTTTGTGTATCTCCTTAAAACCTAAAAATACCTTACAATTTGCTAGAGAGAAATAAGAGTGCCCATCACATCAGCGTTATCAGTAGAGGTAAAGTCATTGCAAGCTGTGGCATCGTAAAGCTTGTCCATTTTTAATCAGATCCCCCCGAGCGTTGAAAGTACTCTCCGAGTCTGGACTAATGAGGAGCAAAAGTGAATATGTCATCTGAGCATTCAGGTGAGGAGGAATAAAGTTTCCTGTGACCCCAAGAGCACCGGTGGTGTCACTTCCACAGAAGGAAAAATATGGTTGGCTCCCAAGTAGAATGGTGCATAAAAACCTAAGTGGCGTTTAAAGAAATAAAAACAAAACCTCAACCTGTGCATCTCTTGTTTCAAACTCAGTGATTGAATACAAAATGCCTCTTTATGAACAAACAGGCATCCAGAAAACTGAAGATTTGATGAGTATTTTATTTTCAGATCCTTTTTTATGATTATGTATCTTACAATTATACTGCCGACTGTTTGTATCTGTCAGCAAGATAGCAAGCCAGCGCAGGTGTCAGCAGTCTCTGCCATCTGCCATATTAGATGGTGCACAGTGCTATTTAGAACAATGCTATCATCTTAATATTCCAGATACCTTAATGAGTTTCTCAGACTAATTAAATGTGCAACTTGCAGAGATCATCGGATGCCAGATTGTGGTGCCTGGGAAAAAGCTTCTCATTGTTCAGAAGCAGCTTTACGATGGTAGAGGCATATTTCAGGTTTTGGTAGTTAGGTACAAAAACAAGGTAATATTTGATTTTTAGATTAAACAAATTAATAAGCAGTTAAAACTACAAAGCGACATGTAAATGCAAATAAATACAGTAATGCTTTCTAGATGATGATGATAGATTAGGAAGAACTTGATGGCTAAAAGTGGCAGCATACCAGAAACGATGCTGATGCCATGATGGTATGATCTCAGTGCCTACACTTCGGAGAAATGGCTGTTGCTCAGAGGAGGATTCCAAAGTGACGGGGTAGGGGAAAGAGATACCTAGCACCCATACTCTAGTGCAAAGAAACAGCCTCTCTGAAAGAAATGCATACAGCTAAACAGAAAAACACATGCTTTAAAAACAATTGAAAAGCCTTCACTTTTTTCAGTTGCCTTCAAGCTTCTGTATGCTTTTTCACATCATTTCTGAGCAACGCTGAGAACTTGCATCGTTTTCCTGGTGATAGGTGTTGCATGTTACACTTAAATAGAACTGGGAAAATCTCAAGGGAAAATATGAAATGGGAAAGTAAAAGAGAAAACCAGATTAATAATTTTTGTCAATAGTTTAACCAATTCCTCTTGGTTTGGTTTATGCTTCACCTTGTTTTCCTTCTGCACTGTTCTTCCCAGCAGCAGATGAGGTGATGGATCTCTCATCACAGCAAAGATTGCAATGAAGAATATTCTCAGAAGCAGTTTAAATTCAAAGTCTCTGTTGTTAAACCCAGAAATACTGATTCCAGGTTTCTCATTTATTGAGGGAGCATAATTTGAGTGTGTTGAATTGCAGGTCTAATATTTTTATTTAATTATTATTAACTTTATAAAAATCCTAAGCATGGAGGAGTACAGAGGAAGGGGAAAGAGCAGATTTTTGTTGCCCTGTGGGTTTTTTTTTTCTTCCTCTGAGTACTCTAATAACAGATGAGAAGTTAATTGTTTCACGGATTAAACCCTTAGGCCTGCCTATGTGGGGAATGGGCGTTAACAGGACCTTTATGCACTTACGAAGCGAGGTTGTAGAATCTAAGCTTTAAGTATATGTACTGGTGGTGTATATACCACAACAGTATATGTATAATGCTGTTAAGCAAAATAGAATTTTGTGCATAAGGATTTGACTGAACCATGGCCAATAATTTGTTTTCGCCAGGCTGGAGGCTTTGATTAGACATTTTCCATTTGTGACGTTTCTGGGCCAGTGTTTTGGGTCACTTATTTGAAGAGAAAGCTCCAAACCTCTGATAGAATATGCATTTCTTCCACCTGGATCAGTTGAAACACATTTCCTCGAGCTGGTCTTTTATATGTAATCATTTTGAGCGGGATAGAAGAAATAATTTCTGTATTATTATTAATATGATCAGAAAATAAATTAATTTCTCAGCAGGAAGCAAGACAAAAATATTGTGCAGAGTGGAAGCAAGATAAAAATATTTTGCAGAGTGCGTACCTCCGGCGGGAAGCTTTGGATGAGCGGTGTGCAGGTCTGTGGTGGGCTCTCTGCGGTGTTCACACAGGCCTTTAAATTTGCTTTGTACAGCAGATGAAGAATGCTAATTGCTTAAAAGGGTCCATGATTCACTTTATAATCAGAGTTTATCTCATAATTTTGGCTCAGTGTTTTTACCTGATAGTCTTCAGGTTGTATATTCTCAGGACAATGATGCATTAAGGGGTAACCTAGTCAGAAAACATTTCTGTTGTTATGGAGAACCCTCAGCCTTTATTTAACTAAGGACATCATCCAATACGACACATAGAGAAACTGAGTGCTGGAAAGATATAACTGTGGTATGTTAAGCTGTTTTCTGAATTGCAGAATTCAACCAGGAGCAAACCATTGCTTGTCTTGAAGGAGTGGAAAGGGAAGAGCAGGCTCTGTCTTGATAGAAGAAATGTTGGCTGTTAAGTAAGGATTAGATCTAATCTGGATCTGCTCTTCATTTTCCTCTCTCTCCGTGTTTCAGGTTAAGTTCTTCACTCAGCAGAAATCCCAAACCTGCATCTCTCAGGCTCAAAGCTGCGTGCAAGACTGTGCCATACCCTCTGTACAGATGGTGATGCCACCACAGAGCAATTTTATGACAAATCTTTCTGCTTGCTAAGGGTAAATTAGTGAAGCAGAATTCAGCAGAAGCAACAGTACAAGGAGATCAGTGTAAGGCTTGGAGGGGATAAGAAAAAAATGCACTTATGGATTATTAAAGGAAAATACTTCCCATGAAATATATTTTCCTGAGCCTGGCTTCATACACCTTGACAGTTTACAAGTTTATGCTTAGAAGCAAAACTGGCAGTCGCTGGATGAAGTGTAACTATGAACTGGCAAGCTTTAAGAACTCTGATTTAATGTTTGCAAAGAGTATGAAAAATGGATGAGCTTGTAACTGTGATTGTCAAGCCAGGCTTTTTAGCTGAACATTTTGTTTCTTAAATTTTTGGCTGAGATTTTGGCTTGTATTCTTCATTTTGCCTCAACAGTGATACAAAAGAGGGTAGTGAAAGGGAAATAAGGTAAAAGTTGCCTTTTGACCATAAGACCTGTAATGAAGTCCAACCGTCACATTACTAACTGCAGCAAATCAGAGGAGATCTGATCAGATTTTATGCTCTGGGTCACAGGTACAGGCACAGTACTTCAATATTTCCACGAGAAGTGAGAATCTTGGCTGCAGGATTCAATGTGTTTCAAGGCAATCAATGAAGACAAATGTCAACACATAATGCATTTCAACTTAGTAGGACTTTTGTCCTCAATATTATTAGATTTCATTGAGCAATTCGTTCTGTTGTATGATTTGCATTTTACTTTAAATATTTATTCCTAGAGGGCGTACATCTACTGTTTAGTCAGTTAGGCCAAGTTCTTAAAATAGTAATCGTAACAATCGATTTCCACCAACAGGAATTTTTGTTGAATGTTAGCATAACTTCTCAATAAAGACGGTCAAGGCAAGCCTGGGAGAAGAGTGGTACAACTGGTGTTTTCCACTCTGGCTTTTGCCTTTGATTTTTCTCTACCTAAGCCTGAGTTTACCTGAAAAGTTTTTACGTTCAGGTAAAGGAGTCATTGCCTTTGTTTCCTCTCGTCAGAAATGTCACTCATCTCTTTTTGCTGCTTCTTTTCCCAACGCAGATGACATTTCCACTGTACTTAAGGAGCATGCTAATGGCACGGTATTAATGTGTACCTCCTTTCACCGGCTGGTGATGGCTTGGCTGATAGCTTGCTATTGATAGAAATGAACTCTTGAGAAAGATCAGTTCATTTGTGTCTTCTTTCAGGAGTGAATTTAACTGTTCTGCTTGCAAGAGGAGGGAGAAAGAGCAAAATATAAAAAACTTGCTTGTAAGATGAAGCGAGTACGAAGCATTAGTTTTGGTTGCAGCTGTTTGGTGAGAGGGGGGGTGCAGAGGAAAGGCGCCCTCCTTCAAGCGCTGAACACCTGGCAGCAATACCATTTGAACGATTGCTGGTTCTGATTTCTTCCCTCTTGTAAAAACACAGTTGTTCTCCTCACTCTGGCTGCTAAGAGTCAAAAAAACTGAACTAAACTTTTGTCCTTAATCTGCAGAACATATTTAAGTTCATTTATAAAGGCTCTTATTTCACTTGTCAAGTGATGTGCCGGTAATCTGCCGGTCGTTATCTGCTGCCCGATCCATGAATCGGGTAAGGGTTTTGTGGATATGAAATGGAAAAGGGGCATGTAACACCCAGTTCCCCCCCACAGTAACATCGGGAAGACCCTGTTCAGGTAGGAAGGTGAGGAGCGCTATTCTCACTGGTTTTCTTTCAATGAACAGGTCACACTTTTTAATTTAACTGCTCTGCTGAAATAGAAAAAGGAGGTAAGTGAATGATTCCCGAAGCTGCTGGAGTCAATATAACATAATAGATGACCTCATTATGCAAAGAGTAATGTTGACCTTTAGGAAATTTCTTGAGTTCATGGAAATAAAGCTTGATTTGCTTTGACTGACAGAAATATATATTAAACAGTAGCTGTTGGCTTTTGGTGTTATGCAGAGTGGCCATCCTTGTAACCCCTGGCAGATCTTCAAGCTTAACTGTCAAAACTGTTGCTGGGTAGGCAGGTACCAACCTCATAGCTCTTAAAAACAAATTCCTAATTAATTTAGAAACTCCCAAATATTTTGCTTTCCCTTATGAGGAAAGCACAATCAATAAAACTGCCAATTATCGGGAAATTACTAGGGCATTTATTTTTTTCTAAAAGCAGATGGTAGATACTGAGAGCCAGTCTTAGTATCAGGAAAGCAAACTGGTGAGAATTCCTTTTGGGATTATAGAAGAGATTTTGGCTGATTGGTTTTGTTTGGTTTTAATCAAGTGTCATTATGTTACCATTATTAAAAAAAAAAACCCTAAGTACACATTGTAGAAAAGTACAGTAAAATGTTTGAACCTGAAAGAAAGCCTCAAGTAGTTTAACTGTTCTTTCTTGTACACACAGAGGAAGAAAACGTACTCTGTACATGTTTGATAAATGGCAGTTAATAGTACAACCCGCAGAATATATGGAACGAAGGGTAGAATGAGTATTATGTAGCCATCATTCACTGTCCATTAAAATGTTAAATCACATTGTAGTACTTGCAAATGCTTTATATGTATGAAAAGCATTGTCTTTTGATTGCAAGTAAAATGGGGTCTTTTCTTTTACTCAGGGGGAGACAGGGTTGAAATTGCAAAGTAAAATGAATTACCCGTAGCTCCCCAGGCAAAAAAAATAATAAAAAAAAAAAATCTGAGAACTATAGAGGGGTCAGTAAGCTTTTCAGCGTGAAATGGTGATTAAAAAAAAAAAGAGGCACACCACAGAAAATTTTCCAAAGATTTGGAGAATGAAGGAATGACTGCATCACTGTGAGTTCACTGTTGCAACTCTGCTTTGGTGTTACAGAGCTGTGAAGGACAGGCAAGCCAGCACAAAAATAGGAGGTTTATACAAGTTTGCATCCCCAGAGGATGTAGTGGCTCGGTAGTTGAAAACATTAATCTTTTTCAGCAGATGATAATGCATCTCAGTTACTCATACTTGCTGAGGTACACGTCTGGGAGGATCTGATGGGTTTGAAGGACAAGGTCTTAATTTCATCCCGGACCACAAAGTGAGTCTGGGGAAAAGCTCTTGTGCCATCAAAGCATGTGGATGTGGTTTGGATTGCGCTTGGATGCTCTTGTTTGTACAGCTGCATCCTGGCAGTCTCCAAAACCTGTTATTGCCATTGGGCTTCTCTGAGATACAGCGTCTTGCAGGGGAACTTTCTCAAGCTCGCCTGTTGAGATGGATCTACTGTGCACATTTGTCAATTATTAGCTGTCAGGACCAGAGCCTACAGAAGTTTCTTTCAGATATCCTGAAAACTTCATGCGGTTTGAGCATATGACAAACACAAAGTGTGTTCTGAAAATTTTCTGTGTTTATTGGAGTGAATGACCCCTGTTAACTGCACTTTCTGCCTAGAGAATAAATCATTATAAGAACAGTGGCATTGCTGGCTGCCTGCACTGGACCAGAAGTACCTCTGTGAGGTATCTGTATGGGGTTTTTTTGTGTAGGGGCAAAGACAGGCAGATGTTTAGGTACTTGGGCTTATTTTGCTGGGGCATGAAACTGGATGGTTTTAATGGACTTTGGGATATAGGGGAAGATTAACCTACAACTGGAACCAAAACGTAACCATAGAACTAGTGCAACAGTGAGTTTTCGCCTCCGTTACTGTCTTTGCAGCTCTGTTTTTTCTTGAAGCTGATGGTTTCATCTAATCACTTCCCATGTAGTTTGCACAACTCTCTTGAAAGGAGTCCCATTTAATACCGCAGCTGTCAGTCTGCAGCTTAACCTGAGACTGCTGAACTCTCAGAAGCTCGCTTTTAACAGAGCTAATACTCCTGAACTTTGCAAACCTTGCTTATCTTTGACTCCCTAACATTTTCCTACTTCCATGTTTTCTGTCCCATATAGAAACTGCTCCTACCAGTTAGAGTGCAAGATATGTTGACTGAACCTTGATAAACTATGAAGATTTGAGTATGCTGTGAATGAATTATAGGATTTGTCACACTGATAGATGATTCTGATGCACAGCTTATGACACATTGGACTGATATTCAGAGAAAAATACATTGAAGCACACGTTGAAAGTTAGCTTTAGATATTCTCTGACCCACAAATTAAATCACTTATTCCCTTTTGAAATTTTCTGAATCACTCAAATTTCCTTTCAGGTCAATGTGGCTTTTTATTTTCTTGTTAGATATTTTTTGTGGGTGTCTGAACTTTTTTTCAAATCTTGTTGTAAACAAAATAGTATTGATTATATCTGTCTTCCACAGGTAGGTCTTCCATCATCTGCCAGATCAAAAGTTAACTTATTAGAAGGAAATCTATTCTTAGACTGTAATTTGCACTTGTTAAAATCCAAATGTTTAAAAAAAGTGTCTTAAGATATGACCTTGGTTTGCCTTTCACTGAAATCCAAATAGTGAACTTTGTCACCAGGAGACAAATGTGAAATAGTGTGGTGTGTTGGTTAGCTGATGTTTCAACTACTGCAGGAAAGGAGAAAAGATTGATGTAGAAGGCAAAATTATAAAACGAGTAGTCGAAGAAGAAGCACAGGGTAGAAACTGGAGAAAACTACTGCTGCCATGCTAATTGAACCTCTGTTAGGTTATAAGCTCTCCTGACTAGATTTAGCGCAGAAACTTCTCGATGTGCTGCCGCACCACAGTCTGAAGGCAATACCTAGGTACACCACCCAGTTGACTTCATCTGTCTTCCCACTCTGGGCCTCAAGAAACTAGGCACCTTTTCGCATGTGTTTTACGTGGTCACGCTCTCATTGAGGCTGCAGGAAGGTCAGAGTAGAGCCACTCAGACGTGCTACTAATATATGGCTTTGTTTACTCAATAACGAGTTGTCACTACCTTTCTGTAGAAAACATCATCCATGGTGGTATTGTGCCTACAATATAAGATACTTTATAATAATAATAGGCTGCTGAAGCTCATTTAAACCTTGTCTAAGACTTCACTGCAGTAGCATTTGAAATTCTCCGCAAAGGCATGGTGTTGTCTCCAGTGCATCCCTCCCTGGGCTGGTTTGGTTGGTTTGCAAATGCAGTTACTCGTAGCTGAGCTGAAGGACTCTTCTCTATGTATCTGCTATTGCCAGCTGCTGGAGCAAGTGTTACAGAAGTATAGGACAGGGATTTATTATTTTTTTTAGCAGCATCTGCCAGCAATATATGGGTAAACTAATACTTTTTTTTTCCCTTCATGGTATGGCAAAAGTAAATATAAACAATTAGGTTTCTGCATAGTTCCTGCAGAGTTATTAGAGTCAGCCTGTGGCTACTTCTAAAGCACATTTCTTTTATAAATAAATTACAATAAATCTCTCCTAGCTTGACGTTTGTTGTCCTGGGAATAACGTTTCAAATCAATGTCAGTTCTTGCTGGTTTTCCAATATTTATTTAAGGGTTAAGAGAAAAAAAAAAAAAACCCTAAATGATGGTCATTGACTTAAACAATGAGGAAACCAACCAACCTGCCTACATCTTCTTTAATATTGTAACAGGAACTGTCAGATAAACCTAGGATATTTATGTAACCTTAAAAGAAAATTCACAAAAAGTTTAGATAATAAATATCAGCATCTTCTCTGTTATTCATAAATTAGACTGAGTGCCAGCATCTTGTTTTTGTTTGCCCCCAGTAAATCCTTCCATAGGTATTTGAGAGCGCCTCTTTCACAGCCTACAGCTGCTTCTCAACCCATTTATTGATTTCCAGTGTTGAAGGCGATGAAAAATAACATTTCAGAAACAGAATATTTATATGCAAGGTGTTTTTAATAATTAAGAGAGCATTTTCTGTGCTGATTTATACTGAAATTTCTTGATGCAATTCCACGGAAAGGAGCATTGACTTGTCATCTTAGCTTGATAAATCTAATTCTGATGTTTTATATCTGAAGTCCCTACAAAACTGGTAACTTGCAGAAGCTTGTAAGTGAAAAACAATTGGGTCTCTTAGCCAAAGCAGCTTATTCTGATTATTTCTTGACAGATCTTTATGTTCTTTCATTGTTACCGCATGAAATAGAAAACAATCACTTTTATTACCTTTACTAACTCTTATATTATCCAGTTGTACAGACACATACCATATTCATATTTCAAATATTCTCTGTGCAGTTAATCAATGGTGATATTTATTGCTATCGTACATATTGGAAAGGTGGAGAAGCCAAAAGACCTTTTTCAATACAACAAAGCAACCTTCTTAGTAAGGGCTGCCCTATATCTCTTAGTGAATGAAGTTTTAGGGACATCACTTGGTAAACATGCTCTTAATTATCCACAAATTACAGTAGATATTAAATTAACTACTCTGAAAAGCTGGATCCATCAAAAATCTAGTCTTCTGAGACAGAATATCCAAGCTACTGTTTTTTAATTAAAAGGAGGGAGATTTATTTCAGCAAGAATTAAATAGTCCGTATCGTTCTTGACTTAGCGCCTACCAGATTCAAGCCGCAGGACTCATTTCACAGCCTGGGGAGGCGGGGAGAGAAAAGAGCAATTTTGTAATAGTATTTGCCTGTTGTTGAGAAGTCTGGGGAAGCAGGATGCTATCGTTCCTTCTGTACATACAACATGGGGAATTTCAGACCTTCTGTAAATATTTGCTCTTTGCTACAAACTTGCTAAGTTACTTTAATTACAACAAAGCAAACAGAACTTTTGATATGATCTGCATTATGCAGCTTCTGTTGTGGTGTCCCATAGTAAAAGCTGTGGAGTGGCACTCGCTGCTCTGAAAGAGCAGCTCTCAAGGTCAGTTGTTTAATCTTTAGCTGGTGCCGAGAACTATAAATGCACGAATGAAGCATCATTAAAATAAAAAAACCCCACAAAATGTTAATTCCAAGAGCTGCAAAACTGCTAACACATATATATGTGACAGAAAATTTTGTATTACCTTTTCAATATAATTTAAACTAGGTATTTTCATATTTTTAAAATGTTCAGAATTTGTCCAAAGGTTTTTAACCTAATTTTAATGTCATTATAATTTTAATTGTAATGTACAAGTTTGTTTTAATGAAAAAGATTTTTATTGTCTTAACTGAAATGATTTTGGAATTTTAGCTTTCAGCTAAATTTTAGATTTGAGTTCTTTTTCCTTTAGTCCTATTATGCATTGGAGGGGAGCAGAATATCTATAAAAAATTTCCTCCAAATGGAAAAAAAATTAGCTCTTGCTGTGTGAAAGGGTCATAATCCTAAAACTTTCAAGAAAATATTCACTGTGAAGTTATTCCAGTATTGTAGCTTGTCAAATACTGTCCACTGGATCTCTGATCCTTTTTAAGGGTGGGGCATAGAATCATAGAATGTTTTGGGTTGGAAGGGACCCCTAGAGGTCATCTAGTGTAGTGCATTTGGAGCACTAGCATAGAGAGGTTGTGCAATATTCTTATTATTTTCAGATGTTGAAAATGAGCCTTCATAAACCATTGCATCCACACATGAACTCGAGCAGCCTTGAGGTTTCTTGCAAAGGTCTTGTGCAAGATGCCAACAGGACTAGGAGAAGCAGCACAAAAGAATCTAAGCAGTGGCTCCCACTGCTGCTGTTGTACGGAGCAAATGCAAAGGGAGTACCTGTAGCGCCACGCATGGGAGCGGGCTGGTGTGAAGGAACGATGCGTGGCAGCAGAAGAGGGAAGCAGAATGGTGCTTCAGGTTAGAAATACCTTGTGATCAGGAAAGGCACTGTGTTAGAGTAAAAGTAGCAATTACTGCATCCTCGCTGCGCCGTGGCCTTGGTATGGTAGGGCTTTATTCATTTGCTTTTCCTTCTTTTGCTATTTACATGGGCACATGGCAAGAGGTCTCTTGGTGGACTGTTTGTTGGCTCTCAGAACCATCCCAGCCCCTTTCAGAAGCAAAACTATATGTTCTTGTGTCTCATTGCCAGCTACAGAAATTTTTGGTTTACCTGGGTTTAGGGTTTGAGCTAAAGGGATAGGGATTTTGTTTTGAGATGCAAGTGCCTCAAATGTACAGTTTGATTAAAAACCAAGCTCTCTTATTCTTTGTTGTTTTAAACCAATGCATTCCTTCCTGGCTACAGTTAATGTATTTCCTATTTTATAACAAAAAAAAAAAAATGTAAAAAAGAGAAGCAGCTTTCCATTTCATGCCATTTCTACAAGAGCAATGGAAATTTTTCCTGAGACTAGAATGAACATTTGATTTGGAAAAATGAATCAGTGCTATATATTACAAGGTCATTGTGAGCAGAGATTTTTAACACACAGCAGTGCCACATTGAATACTATCTGGTTTTGCCTTGGCCTTTGCTGTTGTATGTTCTATTTTAGAAACTTTTTTTAAAAGGACCACCACAGCTGCCTCGTTTTAAAAACCAAGATCTTACTCTTGACAGTTAATCAATAAGCAACAAATGAAAAGTAATAACGCACGACTTGAGAAATATTGTTTTTATTCGAAGCCTGAGACTAGGGTGTGCCAATACGTTAAGATCAATCAATCTTCCCCCTCAGATTGAACTTGCATCCAAATCGCCAGTCTGTAAATGTACCGTATGCAGAACACTGTGGTCTTTGCAGATGGTGTACAAGGGCGGCGGGGAAAAGATAATGGTATTTTCTGGATCTCCTAAGAATGTGGAAAGGCAAAAGGAGAGAGAAAGCCTGGACTAGAGACTGGCAATATCTGAGTGAGCCAATTGTTTTTATGGTAAGGAAATTGCAGGTGCTCTGAACGTGCTCCAGTTGATTCAGCTCAGTGCTAAATCTTCTTATGCAGAGGCAGAATGATGAACCAAAGAGCAAGCACCTTAAATCCTGGTCAGAGTGATTCTGTTACACAGGAAAAAAAAAAAGATTAATTCCGCGTTCAGAAGAGGCATCTTTGATAGAGCATCATTCACTTTGCACAGAGAGTAAGGAAGCAGAAACATGGTTTTGCAAGGGTCATTTTTTGCTTTGTCAAAGGACGGGGAGAAGCAGCCACAAAACTTTTAAACTGATGTTTGGAAATTATGAACTTAGCACGCAAACAAGTTGTGCAAGCACTATATAGCAAATACCTTTGAGCAGCTTTCCCTGGGTAGATAGCAACCGGATTGCTTTTCATGGCCCTGCCCTTTAATAGCTGTTCCTGTGCTTTCTGTGCAGAGTCTTGCTCTTGCTACTAATCTCAGATGCTAAAATTAATTAGGATATAAACACACCTAGAAAGCCTGTAAAACTTCATTTATGCCTGCAATATAAACCAGAACATTTGGCAATGTTAATTGAAATGATAAAAAGGATTGTAAGACATCAAGAACTCTTCAAGTCAGTCCTCCCTACCTTGGTTTAATGACACAGTAAATGCTTGCTTTTCTGGATATTATTATAGTTTTAAACAATAAAGAGTGAGCAAATTCCATTATCTTATGTCAAGGAACCCTCCAGAGAAGATAAAAATGCAGTTAATAAACAAGATTACTTTCCAATGGCAATTGCTCCATAATAGAAAATTCAGTTTCTAACCTTCTACTCCAGGATGCTAATCAGGTAATCAGTTTAGTCCCATCTGAGTTGCTGGCAGCAGTTTTTCCTCCCGTTGGGACAAAAGTAAATGCAAGGTTTCTGTTGAGGTAAAGGAAGAAAGGAAGCAAACAGTAAAACTGCCTTATTTCCTTTGGAAGTGATTGCTTTAGGCAATTAGGCATCTGCAGCACGGATCCTCTTAACAAGCGGCATAAATATCCTACAGTAAGTTTATTGAGCCTTTTTTTTTTTCTTTAAAGGAAGTTGAAATACTGTATTTGCCTGTATATACCGAAGCAGGGAATAATTTCCGTGTTCAGGAATCAGCATGATTCCAACACATCCCTGCCTTTGGTTAAGCGTTAATCTGTTACGTGCTCCGGTGTCACCTGGCATCAACCACTCCTAAATCACTATACTTTTAGGACCTGACAAAATTGAAATGGCTTACTTTCCTCTTCATACATAAACTCCTATTTTGCTGCTAATTTGTAATTAATAATAAGTTAAATCCTGGTGTGGTATTCCCCCCCTAATTCCCTATTATGCAAAACCTGTATTTCTCTTCCCCAGAACATTTCCTTTGTAGTAAGCAGGATGCACTCACCTCAAAAGGAATATTCAATGTATATAGCTTTTTTCCAAAGCATAAGAATACCCTATTAACAGTGATTTTCCTGTTGATAATCACTTGGTTTGTATAATGGCTATTATGATATTTGAGTACTTTTGCTGGTTTATAAAAGTGCATATGGAACGTACTTTTATTTTTCCCCTCGTGATCTGCAGAAATATATACTTTTGCCCTGTATTTATCTTCTTTTCTTCTTAGCTATGTAATACTCCTAGATGCTTTGAAAGCAGACTTGATCTGACATTCAAGCAGAGCTGTAGCTGGAATTAGCACGCCCCGGCTTTTTCCTTTACCCCTTTTGCCCAAGATTAAATGTCTTTAGGAAAGAAGATTATTTCTGTTATCCCAGAAAAAGTTATTTGGAAAAAACCCCCCACCGTGCTTCAGAATACCCTGCCTGTGAGATAAGACGAAGAGAGCAGTGATTAGTGAAATTTCATCCATTATTACGAACAAAAATTAGGTTACTTCCACTTCATGTTACTGCATTGATTGATCAAAATAGAAAAGAAAATCGCCCTAGTATCTTCAGAAAAAGTTGCCATAACCTGGCTACAGCGAGGATGGACTCTGGGAGCTGCATTCTCTGCGCATTAGAGGCTGATGTGCTGTCAATGTTTTAAAAAGCTAGCTAGGATGCAATGGGTAATGATAGGCTAGCTGGCTTAATGGTAATCCAAGCGAACTTAAAATCAATCACGGCAAAAACATTGCATGAATCAGCTGCAAAAGAATTAGAAGGCAGCATAATTGGTAATGAGTAATTTGGTACTGCAGAACTTACAGGTTGTCAGGGGAGCTTGATGTTTTGGACAGCACAAATGTAGCTGCGGTATGTTTAGATATCTGTCAAGTCTTTGACTTAGTATTACCATAAATTCTTTTTAAATAGCATAAAACCAAGATCCATACTGAACAGTTTAAAAGCAAATTTTAAAAAGATCACATCACTAATTACAATGGCATTTCATCAGCGACGGGGGAATTTTCTGGCAGTTCTGTAGAGATCAGTCCAGGATGTCCCAACAGAGTTTATAGTATTTGTGACTGGCTGGGTGACGCCTTTATTTCTATTGCTTTTGATAATCCCCTGCTTTTCAAAGACTGAATTTTTTAAGGCTTAATTTGCATGTTGACTTAGAATGCACTAATACATAAAAGATTGATCTCTAAAGCTGTAGTTACAAAATATTCAGATTTATCACGGTGCCTCTATGTTAAGAGGTGTTCCATGAGAGGGCCAGTTTTGACAATTTGGCTTAAATTACACAATCAGAAAACACCTTATCTTGACGTTTTGCATCTGCTTGGGCTTCTATTGACCCTGCTCCTTCGCTTTTGACTTTAGAGGTTGAACTTGCAGCAGATGCAGTCCTTCCTGTACCTAAAGACTGTGCCGCTTACAATATCCATCTCTCCCCTGTAAAATCACTTTACTTTTTTTTCTGTGCCAGGTCAGAGCATGCTAAGCCTCTGACTGGGACTCCATGTGAGAATTGGGGAGTGAGAGGAGAGACGAGAGCTTGTCCTGCTATGTACAGAAAAGCTCTTCAAGGCACGCATGGATCTGCTGGGCTGACTGAAGTCAGCCCCCTTTTCTTGGGGGTGATGGTGAGGCTCAGCTTATGGATTTTTGGAGCCAACTGGATTGTGAATGATGATGTTGCCAGTTAAAATCAGGGCTCTCCACCTTTTTGGGGGGACCAGCTTGTGGTGATTGCTCATCTGGGAGGGACAGGAGCAATATCACTGCCCAAGGCAAGTATTGGCTGTAGAGCCCCAGAATACCAATAAATCTTTTTGCCCAACTTAAAACCCAAACAAATCAAAACACCAAAAAAACTTATCCAAGGATGTTTACAGTAAGTGTTAAATATTTCATATCCCCCTGCTCAACATGATCTCGGGCTACAACCTATGCGTTGCCTATTACTGAACAGTGTGATAGACGAATGGTGATAAACACTGATGACGTGAATGTTGTGCTTCCACTTTATTTCCATCAGATTTATAGCTAGCACTTTAGTTTATAAACCATTGTATGTTGTGGAATGCAACACAACCCCGCAGCCTATGCTTTTGTGTTCCCATCACATACATTCCTCTTCTTTCTGCAAAACTACTTAACTGGTGTTAAACGAGCTTCTTTTAATGTTTGAAGTAAAGGCTGACCTGCTGGCAAGAATGTAAGGGACTTTGCAGAACAAACATGCCAAACTGATGGCTAGCAATTATTTAGAGCTGCTTGTCATCCAGCAGATAACACAATCCATTCTGACTTTTTCATACACGGCATTTCCCATCGTTTTGTTAAGGTTCTTATTAAAAAATTCACACTAATCCAGAGGTAGAAACTCCAAATTCAGTGAAGTACTGTGCACAACCTCGCAGTACTACTTAAAGCTAAAAAGGCTTCTGCAAATGCAGGGATCTGGTAACAGGCTAGAGAGATTTTCTCAACTAGCTCCCCAGGTATTAAGAGAACTCCCAGCCTGGAGGGCAAATCGTTCTGTAATGCAGCCATCAGCTGATGCCTGGGAGTCTCCGTATCCATTTTCCTCTTCGGCTGACCTTTTCCATCTGATACTGGAAGGCTTGCTTCAAACTAAAGGCTGGTCTGGTTGTTTTTTTTTCATTGCATGCTTTTGAGGACATCAGCATGTGTGTTTTTATCTCACACAGGGTCCTGTTCTTCTGTGCTGTGGTGGTAGAAAGGATAAAGGCTAATATACGGTGTTAATTTTAGCTTCATGAGTCATTCTTCCAGGTAGTTAATGTAATTTCTGTGCATGTTCTTGCTTGGGTAGTTTGGTTGGCCATCCCAGTGTACCCAGTACTTCAGTCCCCCATAACAACGTCATTTCTACTGTGAAGAGCTGAGATTGCATAGCAGTGGAGTTATGGGGTGCCAGGGGATACCTTTACTACAATGTTTGTTTAATTTACAAGCAGATGCCCCCAAAACAATGTATGTTATTTCCAGCCAGGCATTGAGCACTGGGTTTGAAAAGACTTTTTAAGGACTTTTACTAGCTGTATGCATTCTGGAGGCCAAACTGGCATCTCAGCAGCTAACTGCTTGCCATTCTCCTGTGTCTGTGTTCTCAGCAACATCTGGTCACATCTGTAGCACACTGAAGGGTAGTGACTGCTGTTGATAAAGTAGAAGATGCGTCTTATAAGATCATCCACAATGATGTTGCTACTGCAGGACTATCAGGAGTACAGAAATCAGTAAAATCCTCTTTTGAGTTATCAGACGCCTCTTTGTAGTCAACAACACGGTGTCGTTATATTTAGAGTGTTCTTTCAAGTTACAACCCACTGTATTGATTTATTTTAAACAAATGCTTTCAATTAAGTCAATGCATTTTTCCTTCACCTCCTACTTTCCCTGAAGTTAGGCTGATTTGTATGACACACCGTTACTTTTATTAGCAGATCATAAAGCATGCGCGCTCTCAAAGGAAAAGCTATGCCTCCTTTCCATAGGCGCTTAAGTGCCCTATAAACAAAATGGAGCCGGGGTCTTGGTCACCATTAAAATTACTCTGCCCAAAGAATGTAAGGTGGGCGATTAAGTACCCCAAAATAAGGAATTCTCATGAAGATCTGGGCTCATTTGAAGCTGTAGCCATGTAAGGATTGTGCTGCATTTTGCCTTCTATTCTGACTTCTATCAGCTTTTGTGAACTAATTCCCAGATCAGTTAGGCACTCAGGCATAGAGAATAAAATGTAACTACCGTTGTATGTGAGACCCAACCAATTACACAAAAATGTGAACAAAAGCAGCACAAGAACACAAAAGTGTTCAAGGATCCATTATAAACAGTTCCAATTTCCTTTTTAAATGTCAAGTACAAAATATATATTTTACATGCAAATAACACTGGTGTGTTATTGCTAATATACTTCTGAAATTACATTTTCTTAGCATGACCTTTCTTGCTAACAATAACTTACATTTTAATTAAATCTGTGGCCATTTTCATTTCATGCCAAATATCCCCATGCCATATATTACTGAATTTTCATGTCAGGAAAGAAAGTTTAAAGGTCATGGGCTTAAATACTTACTAGAGTTAAACTTTTTTAATAATATATGAAAGAAATTACATGTGTGTGCTATCCCTACTGGTTTGTAGAAGCGAGGGGGTTTTAGGTTTAAAATACTCCCGCTTTTACAAAACTCTGTGTCAGGATGAGAGTGAGGTATTTGGCAAGGTTTAACTTCAGTGTGAAATAGTCTTTCTGCTTTTGCTGTTTGGTACTTACAGGTCTGGCGCTGCTTCGCTAATGCCTAAGGCTGCTCTTTGTCTCAGTAATGAAGAAGCATGTTCTGATTTTTTTTCCCAGGAAAAAAAAATACTGTGACAGCTCTGCATTTAAAAGTGTGTGTGTGTGTGGCAGATTGCGTTTTGGTGTAAGTGATTACAATCTGGTGAAAAGTCAGTTGAGGCTTTTGAGATTATACACCCTTATTCAGATGGAAATAGTACATGAATCTGTCAGGAAATTCAGGCTTCTTCATGCATAGATGTTACTTTTACTGTTGAATGGTCTCTCCGAGATGAATCCAGAATGTCACTCGGAGCGTGTTCCCCGGAGGAAGGAGATAGAGAAGATGCGTAATGAGAACCTGCCCAGCTCCCTTTCCCCAGATGCACACATGCTCTTCGCTCCTGCTCTGCCACAGACGCGCTATCGGGCATTGCTCTGATTTAGCAAATAAGCTTCTCTGAGCTCTAGGAAAGCCTGAAATCAAAACTTACTTGGTTTTCTCTGAAGTTTTCTGTCATGCTCTTATTTTTTTTTTATACCATTTCATTATGCATTCTAAAGTCTCACCCCAGCCCTGAGCTTAGCAGTAGAGAGTTGATAATTTAGACACCCATGGAGCATGAGGAACAAAGATGTATTTTAGAATTAGGTCTTGGCAGCTCAGCCTCCCTGCTGGAGCTCACAACATTTCTTAAAGGCTGCCTAATCCTTCAGGTTAGCTCCTGCGTATCAGAAGGGGAGTTCGGACCTTGCCTTTCGTGTTGAAATAGTCCCAAGCTCTAAAGCAAGCGAGAGCTAAAAACTCTGGTTTATGCTTTCTGTTAATTGACTTCTAGCTTTGAGACATATGCAAGCTGTGAAATTCTGTGTAGGTGTTTGCAGAGTCTTGGGAAGAAAATATATTTAGTTCTGGCTCCAAAGAGCCACAAAATTATACGGTCTAGACTTTTGTTAGGCTGGTTATAGTGCACTTGGGAAGCTGTTTGGAAGGGACTTTCTGACACCGACCTCTGAGATCAGCAGAGATGGAAAGGGAGAAAGAATGAATTCCTGGAGGCAGAGGATCTTTGCCATAATTACTTCATTTTTTATTTGCCTTTTAATAGTAAGCTGACAGTGATGGTTGTCTTGTATCAAGTAAAATGCTACAGTTGCTGTCTGCTAGTATTCCAGAATGACAAATCAAGAAAGATGTAGAAATAATCTATCATGTCTTAAAAGAATAAATGTCTTCCTCGAGGTTTTGAACAGCCATGAAGTTCAGATGGAGGGGTTTTTTTAGGTATCAAATCAGTTTATTATATGGCTGAGTTTCATCCTTCCTACAGTGTCTTGGGTATTACAAGTGTAATTTTATAAATACTCTGTATCACTGACTTCAATGATGGATGGCCTGAGGGCAAGTGACTTTACGATATGATCTCCTGCTGTGTTTTCAAGGTGCCGATAAGCTGCATTTACAACTCGTGTTCTCAAGATCTGGAGTGAGTGCTTTTTGTGAAGGAAATGTCTTCCTTAAGCATTAATGACAGAAGATGCTGTAGTTTCCTGTTATGATAGGATCTCCAGAACTTCTGTGAGAACTCATTGGAAATTCAGTGCTTTAAATGTTATTTAAAAAAAACCAATACAAAACACCAAACCAAGTTTTTCTTACTTGTCAGGCATCAGACGCTAGTGCGTGTGTGTGTGTTGCTGAGTGTTTGGGTTTTGAGGCTGTTTTTTTTTTTTTACTGTTGATGCCTTTTTATTCTTAAATTATATAACAATGATAACAGACAGACAAAAATAAACAAAAAAAAAAAGCAGTGACGTGGCCACAGCTATTCCTTTACTTATCATAAGGGAATCATCAGCCGGGGGAAGAAGATAAGCAATGAAGTGTATACCACTGAGCTCTGGATAACTAGAAGCAATTTTTGATCAGACCGAGCACTTGCTTCACATCAGTGCGTCTCTAAATAAAATAAGAAACAACCCCATGGCACTGCGTTTATAAAAAGAAAAATATGGAGGGGGGAAAAAAAAAGCATGCCAAGAGCGTTATCCTGCAGTTGCACCCAGTCATGTGAATAGAAGCTTAACAGTTTAATTAAGCTTGTTTGTGGGCTGTGTTTTGATTCTCATGAGCTTTGAAGGAGGGCTCCCATAAGTTGCTCTTGGGGCCAACTGGAAAATTTTCAAGAGAAGTTTGGCTTCTGCCCCAGGATTCTGATGCATCGCTTCAAACATCTGCAATGGCACACTGGGAGCGATGCCTGCAAAAAAAGGAAATTTGGGGTGGAAATTCCTCTAGTTACTGAAAGTTGGCAGAGTTAAATGTTCCTCAGAGTTTGCAGGCTTAGGACATAGGTGACAGAGCGCTGGCTTGGGCAGTTCTTGTGCTCCCAGGTGAGGCAGCTGTGTCTCGTAACAGTTTTGAATGAGAAATGAAGAAGCAGAAAGAGGGGTAACTTGGTTCTGCTCTGTTAATGTAGCAGCTGGAGAACAAATCCAGTGGAGCATCCTGCGTAAGCACTCATTCTAAAGAATAACACAAGTTTTTTAAAGACTAATGTATATGAAATGCCTCCACTGATCTAAAAATCTGAGGGGTCCACAGCCAGAACTCTGTAAAACTTTGACTTATGTAAGTGGAAATTTGCCTGACAATAATTAGCTGTACTAATTAGATGCTGAAAGGTGCTCATAACCTTCTCACCTTATTAGAAAATAGCAAGGATCTGAACCTGCGTTACACCATGCCACCTTCACGCTGTTGTAAATGCCACCAATTCTGTTTCAATAAACTGATGTGGTAGAACAGAGAAAGAAGGGAGAAAGGGTTGTGAAGGGATGGAAAGGTTTCCAAAAAAGTGTCTCCTTGAAACTAGCAGTTCGTATCAGGAGAATTTCTTGGTGTAGACACTCTATGCTGAATAACACCATCTTGTGTGCTATGTTTCCTTTTTCTAGGATGCTCAAGGAAAAAAAAGTTGTTCTGAATATAGCAAGACTACAATGACTATCTCACAATATGACACAAAAAAGTCAACTTGTATGTCTTCTGATTGCTAAGCGAGGGGAGGATTGTGGAGGTCAAATTCCATATAGATGGTTAAGAAATTAAGGAGCTTTGACAGGAGCAGGGGAGAAAAGAATGTAATTGCCTCTAGGTGTTATTCTGCTGCCTTGTCACAGGTACCTGTGTGGTGGTGTTAGGCTGTGCTGCGTCCTTTTACTTTCTCAGGTAGAGAAGAGACAGGTTGCCCAAAGCAGTTGCTCTTGGCAATCCTAGTTGTCTTCCTGAAAGAGACAGCAAGAAAGATGCAGCTCTAAGAATTGCCCAGTGCCAGCTGGTTAGAAAACATGATTAATCAATTCTACAAACTCTGAGATGCTGAAGCAACTAAGCAGGATCCTCACAATTGATTATAGGCTCTGTTATTTTGGGCTTTTATAACTCAGTGCACTTATTGCAAATGCATGTTTCAGTGAAGTTGGTTGGGTTCTTTTTTTTTTTTTTCATTCTTCTTTATTCTCTGTGGATAGAATAGACTCTGAATAACCTAAAAGGTTGGGCATTCCATTTTCTTAAGATTAAAAAGCTTTTTGCAAGGATATGGTGGAAAATCTTTGGGGCATCTGGCATGTAAACTACGCGTTTTCCAGGACTCTACGTGGGAACGGCTGAGTCTGAAGGACCTAGCTTGAAGTGCATTTCCCACAAAACCAGTGTTCGTGCTAGACCTGGTCAGGCTACAAGACACTATTTTTCCATGTTTTCCCAAAACCATAAATATTTTAAATATATAACAAAAAGTTACATTGCCAAAACAATTTATAATGCCCTGCAATTTAAAAAAAACCCCACAATGGAACCAAAACCAGAGATCAGTTTAATTACCAGGTATCACTAATGCCTCAGAGGTCAAAACATTAAGTCCTGGAGCTTCCAGATGCATGAGTTAATGTTCTCCCAGTGCTTCCAGCCTCCTTGCTGGAGAGCAAGACGTAAGCCCGGGTTAAGGTTGGGACTTCCAAAATTTTGGGTCTCTGTACATCTGGACTACCAGTACTCCCCAGACTTGCAAGCTTTAGAAAGCCCATAAAGTCAGACCTGCTGTATGGTGCTGGAGTCTGGGTTCTACGTGAGGGATTCCTGGTGTGATCAACAGCCCTTGGACCAGTGCGGCCGGGCACAGAAAACTCTTTAGTCTAGGAGCACTCTGCCCAATACAGCCATCCTTGAATCCTCAGCCATTCTGTAGCCAACCAGCTTCAGGATTCCGGGCAGAGAATCACAGTTTATAAAACGTGAGTATCAAAGCAATTATAAAAGCGCTGTCATGGCAATAGAAAGGTTTTGGTACTCTAGAATTATCCAGCTCACAGGAAAGGGCACTGCATGCAGACTTGGAAAACATAGGTGAAGCAGTATGGAGAAAAGATTTCCCGTTCCCTGCAATACAGTGCTCAGCTGCTGTTTGGTAAGGCAGGGTTTAACTCTCTTTCCCAGAATGTATAAACCAAAAAAAAGTCATACGTTTCTTTCCATCTTCCCTACCAGTTTCTCCTATTTCATAAGTGAAATTATTAAAATGCCAGTAAAGACCAATGGGCCATCTGATCTCGTGTCCTTACTCCAACAGGAATTAAATCCCAATGTTTCTTAGGAAGGTGAAGGAAATTCAAATGCATGCAGATCCCCCCCCCCCCCCATTTGCCGCATGTGGGAAATGTGTCCTGTTGGTGATCTTTCTTTTAGCATGGTAACCTTTCTCAGGCAAGAATATCTGCAAGTGCCTTGAAGCATAGGGAACATTTATGGATCTACATAAATGCATAATAATAATAGTCAGTGCCCTTAGCCATGAGATTTGATAGACCTTATAATTTAATCTTAACTAGCACAGTGTGTCCACAGATAATACTCTTTTTTTCACATGCATAATCCTACCACTTGCCACAAAATATCATGCTGTAGCAGTTTTAGTATCCTTCAAAAGTAGAAACAAGGTAAAAGTCACCTTTCCATGCAAATAAATATTCTAGTTGCAATAAAGCGAAGCATAGAGAAGTAAGGACAACCTCAGTTTTAGAACAAAAAAACACCCCAGCCCCAGGCATATTTAATTTCTTGGAAAGTGGAAGGGTGTGGTCTGCTAGGGAAAGTTAAACGTGTCAAATTCTTTCTCTTAGTGTGGTGCTTCTGATGTTTCTGAGTGTCTTTTAGACCCATCTCCTGGTGACTGGTACCAGAATTTTGCTTAGGATTGTTTCTTTATATCATGCCTCTTCCCTCTCATTCTTGTAGAAATGCCGAACAAAGATACGCTCACAGAGTGATGGGAACAGACCTAGCTTTTATTGGGTAAATTTCTGTGGAAACACGTCAATGGGTATTGGCCAAATTTACAGTTGTAAATTTACAGTCTTGTAAAAACCTGCTGTTGTTCTAATGAAATCTGTGGTTGAAATTGAGATTGTTCAAGAATGGGGAAATATGATTTCAAAAATCTTGTAATATTACTCAAAGTGATGTTATTAAAGGAGACATGTTTTAACATCTACTTTTCACAAGTTTCTGCCCACTTGGGCGTATCAGCGTTAATATCTTTCATTTTGCTGTGTACAGAAATTCAGTGTGTTTGTAAGTGCATGCCCGTGCTTGAACAAACAATTCTACATATTAAATGGGTGATAGATAACTCGCCATTCTGCAAATGCATCCACACAGCCTCTTATTTATGCACAAAATGGAAGATGACTAGTAGCTTGGATTTTTATATAGAAATGATCAGGAAAAATCGGTCCTTCCATTTCTATCAAGACAATAGATGTGCCAGAATTCTCTTTATCTTTTTTTAATATATATTTTTACATAAATCAAATTTTAGCAAGATATTTCCGCATGTGCTTAGTTTTAAATACAGGAGTATCAATGGCTTCAGTAGTACTGCCGAAGTGTTTCAAGTTATGCAAATGCTGAAGCACCTCACCAAATTGGAGCAAAAAATATTGGTAAGATAGGTATGATATTGTTTGAGGAGACATATCTAAGACTGGCAGGAACTGTATTTCAATTCTCCCTATTTTTCCTAGCATATTTCTGTTTCAAAGTCATGCTACAAGTCTGATATATTCTGCTACAGAGTTTTAGCCTAACAGTTATCCACTGTCTCAACAACAAAAATTATCAAATGTATTGATATTGGAACATCGCAGCCTGAAATCTCTATATTAAAAAAAAAAGTAATCTTTTCCATAGCATTTGTACAATATTTAGGAAAACATGTGAAGTTGAAGTCCAAAGGCCAAAAAAATCCAAAGTATATCTTTACAGCAAACCTTAGGAAACCTATTCAAAACTGAATATTCTTTACGTTTCAATATGACAATCATGGTGTCAGAGTTTCCAATTTTCTGACTTATAGAGGCAATTCAGCAAGAACAGCATCTTGTGTTCCAGTTGCCTGCTCACGGATATAAAGTCTTTTTCTTGATTGTGCTTTTGTGAGCACTTCTCATCTAGGCTCATTAATAGTTGATGTTAATTTATTTTAAAAATTTATTTTAAAAAGTGAGTTTCTTCTTTGATCTAAAGCTGATTTATGATTATATTTAGAAAACAAATTTCCTTACTAAGCAGGTTTCCCACCTAACACACCGGAAGAATGTGACACTGTAAAGTTGAGCCATGGGGTCAGGCTGCCCCCAGTCATGAAGGGCAGTTGGTGCTGAATGCTTTGGGTTAGATGAGCCACCTAGCAACAACCATCTTCGTTCAGCAATGGCATCTTCCATGTGTCTGGTTTCAGAGGACACTGTTGCGTAAAATTCTATATAGCTTCTGAAATTGGTCTTCAGAGTCAAAAGCTTTCGAATGCTCAGAAGCTGAGGCTGAAAGACAGAAGAAAAAATACCACAGCATTGCAATTTATTCTTGAAACCTGCTGGTTTCATAATTCCTTAGCGTGGTGGTGAAAACAGAATGATTAATATGCAGAATGGAAATGGGTGACAAATACCAACTGACACGGAGGCAAAACAAATCTTATGACCCGTGTAAACTTCCAGTTCGAGAGCACAATGCTGTAGGAGATCTCATTAGTGCATGCTTACATGGAAGAGAAAGGGGAGCCATTTGAATAACATTAACATTATAGTAAGGAAGCCAGGCTTATCACAGCCGAGTGACATCGGGTGTCTGAGAGATAGCGTGCAGAAAGATGCAATTCTGAAAAGATATTATGTTAAAGTAGAGCTGTGCCTTTAGATCTGCTCTCATTACCTGGAAAGAGGTCGGTAGCACTTGTACAATCTTGGGTGGGAAATGCAACTACTCAGCATTCTCCCTCCTGCGAGATTGGTTTTGTGAAAATTACCCTACCCCCAAAAAACCTTAGGTTTGTGATGGGTTTTCCATTGTTTCAGATAATGTTTGTAAAATAGCCAATTTTCCTTGCTCTGGAGACCCTGACTGTCTTGCACTTGGAGAGTTAGTTACAAACGATCGCATTAATGCTGCCTTCCAGAAGGCTGAGTAGCAAAGGGGAGAACTAAAACACTGGTAGGAAAGAAGGTTCTGCATTTTCTATTCTGGTGTGGAAATGGGAAAGGCTTCCCTTTCTCTTGCTGCCAGGTTTCATGTTTGGAGCGTTTACATTCACCTTTCGTGTCACTAACAGAGGACATGAGGACCTTCTCTCCCTATCCATGTAATTGTCTCCAGACTGATTGGTGAAATTCCTCAAGAAAAGGCACAGGTTTCAAGTCTGACTTCGGTTGTGAGGCAAGGCTTGGGTCTTCTGCATTTTAGGTGTGTAATCCAAACGCTGGATCTTTGGCTAAATGGTGGTGTGGTTTGAAAGAACACAACCTCTGAATGAATACATCTGCATCTGTCCTAGAAGGGATGTAGGCTGGTGTGCTGAATCCAGGTGTCTCGTTGTGAAAGAAGTAACAGAGGTAGCGAAGATCATGGCATTGCCAAGTTTAAGATATTAGGTGCAGAGAAATAATTTTGCCGTGCTTAGAGAATGTAATCATAAACCAAGCAGAGATTTGAGGGACTGATGTTTAAAAAATAAGAGGATCCCTCATGACTTTCCTCTTGCCAAGTCGGAAGGTAAGACTGAACCTAGGAACCTTTATTCCCACCCTTCTGTATATCTACCATGCTAGTAATTCAATTAGGGGAACATAGATGTGCTGGAGACATTTTCACTGTAGTGATTAGCACTGTTCCTGTTTCAATTAGGTGTAAGAAATGTTTGCAAATGTCCTTGGGGTAAAAAGACCCCTAAGTAATTATTATAATTGCACAAGAATTGCTTATAATTGCTGGACTTCCCAGCAATGACTTTGAGAGGAAATCCGTGTAGCCAATTGCGTTACCGCCTCCTCAGATCAATATTGTATTAGTCCCAGTGCATGGATACCCACAGGGCAAAGCAGCAAACTATTAGCATTTCATTAACAATATACCCCATTGCAAGACCATTACTCGAATGATTGATGACCTAGGCGGGACATATCTTTAAATGTTTATGAAGAACAAGTAATCTCCTCCTCTTCTTTTTCTCTCTTCCCCCCACCCCCCTTCCTTTTCTTCGCTGCCTTTCGACAAAAAAATTGCCATGATTTTCAGATTTCCATACATTAAACTCTTCCATTAATAACAATAAAAGCATTAGGTCAGCAACAGCATAATTGTTTCCAGTGTATTTTTCCAATGAGTTTTAATATTAATACGAAAAAAAATCAAACCCAACACCTTCAGGTTATATCCAGACTGATTTTTTTTTTCTTTCTTCCAAGACAGACAAAATTGTTGCTAATTAGTGGCAAGTTTCTAGGTGAAATATTTCACGTGTGCTGTTGGGCTCGTTTGCCCAGGTTTTCCGTAAGAGCTGCTATCTGTCAGAGCGGCACTTAAGCTCTTCCCAACTCAGGTTCCATTTAAATTTAGATACAAGTGTAGCATATTTCTGAAATACCCAGTCACTCATATGTCTGTAACAGAGAGGAAAAGAGGAGGTCACAATGTCAATAACATGACCTTGCTGAAGAACCAAAAATAACTCAGGGGTGGAGCCATTCATTTAAAAACACACGTACATACATACATATATATATGTATTAGCATCTAATTAATAAATACAGCAGATGACCCAAAGATCCATCAGTCTGGTGAAGCAAAATGAAAGCAAACAAAAAACAAAAATTAAATTTATTGGCAGAATTAAAACTCCAAAGTTTTGTTCCTGTGTTTAAGCAGTTCCTAAAAATTCAGTTTTAGCTTGGAAATGGCCATGAGCATCCGGCACTTCCTATTGACCTGAGGTTATTTATTCAGGAAACAATCTAAGATTTGAGGCTTTGATTTTAGGCTTCTGTCTTTCTAAAGACTAAGACATTTGAAAAATACAAACAGTATTTTTTCAGTTGTTTTGCAGAGAAAATAACTTAAACCCACATCTGAATTTAAATGAATATGCTCTCTTGAAGAATTAATTAAAATTAAGGGGTTTTTGCAAATGTATGCAGAAGAACATTGTCTTTCAGATCATTCGGCTACTTCACGTATTTTATAAGCTTGCCCAAACAGCTGTGTTCAGATCGATAAAATCATTGTGTTATCACCATACCTTTGGGATTTTGGCTAGTACATATTTAAAATGGATTAATCCACAAATATTAAGGTCATAGTTTTGTATGCCAGGAGGTTAAGATGAAATGGAATACAGCTGCCTTCACACAATTTTCCCTATTTTACCACTGCAGCTAGAAAGCTTTAGAATTCATGGACTGTTTACATTTCACATGTGCGTTTACAGAAACAGCCTCTGGTTGATAGAGAGGGAGCTGACAAAGATTATTTTTATTTATTTATATGTATATGAGCTGTTTTAATTGCTTTGCTGTACAGAATGTCCGGGGCTAGTCATATTATTGATATCGTTGTTCTATTTTATCAGTGGCCACACTTGGAAGTTTCAAAATTCATTCTAACTATTTTTTAGAATATAGCTTTATTTTCTTCTGTGAGAACAGAAATGAGTCCCATATAATTGGAGTCACCTTTGCCATGAGGGGTAAGTGAATAAGGTCTCGGGCAGCAAAGGGAAAAATAGCCCATTACCAACCATTCAGTAAAAATTTAATGTATTTAATACATTATATTGCCTATAGAACAGTAATAGCTACTATTAAGAGAAGGAGTTTTGATTGAGCCTGATCTGAGACTATAGCAATTTCCTATTCCTAACTTAGGAGTTAGTCCAAATAGAGAATGCATGGATAGGCTCAGATTTGGGATGAAGCTAAGGAAAACAGTAATAGATGCTATTTGATAGCCTGATGTTTCCAACAGCAATTAATCAGATTATTTAGCAGGTGATTCTGTAAAGCTGGAGGCCTGATACTGTGGCGTCCATATTATAGACCATGTGAAAATATCTTTTTAGTTTCAGCCATCTTAGCTCATTATGAGTGATTTTCAGAGTACTTGTGGCATCAAGATGGAGAAGCATGAAAAGCTAACAATACTGCTACGGCTACAGCTATGAGCTTATCTCTCTTTTTCTCCTGATCTGGAAAAAAAGATTAAGTGAATGCAGCATTCTGTCATTTTGTCTTCTCTATCACCCTGAGAGATGCGTTCAAATATATCACATTCATCACTGGTCACCACAGGCATCAGCTTCTTTCTGTTATACTTCCACTGCAAGGGATATCCATCAGACACCAACAACTAGGGAAGTGGAAGGGTTAAAGAAACCTCAGGATATTAGTGAAAGCGTCAGGAAAATTAATTTTGTATTTGAGTTCTGGTTTTGTCTACAAAGATCTCCAGGAAATGTTCAATATGTTATCTTAGCAATTTACACTTTTTTGGAATGCGATTTATCCTTATCCTTTTACAGCAGAGTTCCCGCTGTTCTCTTTATAGTTTTGTTTTTCGTTGTTGTGGTGAGATATGACATTAATTTGCCTTCACATCCTTTATGCATTTTAAGTATGCAAAAATTCTTTAAAATGTATTGCCACATGAATTCTGGAAAATACAACATATGATTTTAGTAAAGATTGGAGTGAGAGATATATATACTCACGTGTGTTATTAAGAAACATAGAAATCTGTCTTGGAAGAAGATGCGACAATATTTGTCTATCTTAAAGCCACGCTTTGTAAAATTAAGGTGAAAGCATCTGTGAACCATAATATCTAATCCATTTGTAAACTGGTGGGGTTTCTGCTCATCCTAGAGCGACGCTTGGCATCTGCTTTCCCCAGCTCTCACGTGAAGGTTGCTTCACCACGTGCAAGCATTCTTCCTGCTGACAGCTTGCCAAGCGAAGCCTTGACCCTTTGCGAATTATAAAGGTTTGACCTGCAAGTGTGGCCATAAAGGCTACAAATGTGTGCCCACAATAAAAAGTGAATTTGCACGCAAAGAATAAATGGATGTATAAAATACAAAATAACCACTCTGCATTAAAATTGCTTTACTAGCCAAGTAAGTACATGGTTTCAGCTTTTATTTCTGAGGTCTGTGATCAAATATATAATTCCATTAATTTACAGTGTTTGATATAAATGCAGATCCTGTTTAAACCTGACTTAAACTGAATCTGATTCATTTGTTAAGCTATGCTGTGTTTTATTACCTAATTCCATACACTGCATAAACTGAAAATTATTGTTATATTTTCTGAAACTGATAGCGGGAATTTTGTAGTGTAAGGTCATATTTTGGCTTTCTGTGTAAGCATAAGATGCCTATGAACTCTCCAACTGAAAGACACCCAGTCCATTTCTGTACTTATCCATGTGATATTAAACAAGCCGGGAGCAGCGTCAGGACAGTAATGGAGTTTATTTACTGTTGTTTGTACTAAAATTGTACGTGGGTGATAATTTTGTTTTACACTTTCACAAGCCAATAGAAAACAGTTGACCATAGACTTTTAAGTATTTTTCTGCCATTCTGTTTTCATTAACTTCAGAAGAAAGATGGAATTTCAATAGCTCACAAATATTTGCTTGTTGAGGAAAACAGTTTAGGTGTCAAGGTTTATGGCAGGTGTAAATTGAATTATTCCATATGGTCTTAAAAATGACTCAACCACAGCATCAAATCCCTTGTTAAAAGGTTCAGAAAAATGCAGAACAACCTAATTTAGCATCTATCACTTTAGGAACCTTTACCTTTTCACTAAGATTGATGAACAGAAAACACCATGGCAGATCTGTCATATCCATGCTACTTTCACTGGAAAGCTATTAGACTCGTAGAAATCATCCTAGAGTCTCTCATTACTCGAAAAGCACAATCTTTGTGAGCATTCAGCCCTTCGAAAGGCATCAGGCTTTCTCCATACACCAAACACCACAAATATTTCTCTGTAAGATCCCAGATTGTGATGATTTTCTCAAGTATCTGCAAGAGCGCACGCTTAAGACTTCCAAGCCAAATATATGACCAAAAAATATCCTTGTCAACTTTATCCACGCCAATTTATCACCCTTGGCTGGACCTACAAATAGTAAGGCTGCTGGCAATTTGCGATTGCTCCCCAATATGCTTGTCTGTTTCCCAAGGAAAGAGAGGGAATAGATTCTAGACAACGGTGTCGCAACACATGCTGTGCAACGCGTGGGTGACAGCCTCAGTAGATGAACTGGAACATAGCTTGCTTCAGTGATTTTTTTTACTACAGATTCAATAGCCAGTACCCTTTGATTTACCTGGAATAGCTGAGCACCTTGACCACCCTTCAGATGTCATGAGAAACCTGCTATGACTCTACAGATTACAATATAGAGAAAACAGCACGGACGAAGCTGTCAATCTGAATGGAAACAACCATCCTCTGAATACGGCTCAAATGCTGCCAATGCCTCGTCTGCTGCTGAACCAAACCTAAGAGCGCTGACACCCAATGTGTCAAAATTGCAAATGATGACACTTCTCAGAGAAGCACCGCAGCTTTGAACAAGACATCTGAAGTACAGGCTCATTATAGTGGGAAAATAAAAGCCCACCAAAGTTTCTCCCTTCTTACTATAGGTGCATGTTGTACCGGTATGTATATGGAAAATATCCAGATAGTTCCAACCTATACAGCAAGACCGAGACTTGGAATCATCCCTTCCCACTCTTCAGAAAAACTCATAGTCAAAAATAAAATTCCTTATTTACCTATTGTTATCAAGCCACAATATTGCATCTTCTAAGTGACCGTTGCGTCTTCTGTTACTTGTGTAGTATTTTCGGTATGCCGTGTCTTAATCCCGTTAATTTCTGGGGTCGAGCGCAATAGTTATTTCAATGGTATGGCTCATAACATCAGGAAGCAACAGTTTTAGAGCAAAAATTCATGGCTTTCAGTTAAAGTTTAATATAACGCATATTCATCCATATACCGATGCTGTAGCTCATGCACTACAGGTGCTTATAGGCTACATCATTCAGGAGGTTGTGAACATTTCCAGGACTTTAAAGAGAAACACATGGAAAATTACAACTTTCATTTACTTCCATGAGATATTAAAGCAGTTTGTAAAAACAGATTACAATCATGACCTGTTCTCTGTTGTTCTTAACCTGAGCAAAAATTTGGGGTTGTTGTGTATTAGATGCCGTGAATAAAACGTCAATGCAATTGTGTTTTACAATGCTAATTAATCTTCCTTTTAATATAGGAAAAATTCACTGGTACTGATTGTAATCCTTAAAAAACAAGAAAGTTCACCCATAGACTGAAACTGCTCTTTAACTGATGGATATAAAAAAAGTTCTAATGCAGCTGTGTGCCAACAGCCCAAGCTGAAGAAGTACAAAGGGAAATTTAAAATCTGTATGGTTGTACTTGTTTTAGATTTGTTTATCAGTGGAATGATTATGTTGGTCCCTGAGGTATTTAAAAAATACTTTGATTAGTTATACCACCCTGGTGATGCATGGTTAGGTCATATTGACTCTCAGGTCCTGCAACACCTCTTGTGCAAGGTCTCTGTCCAGTACTCATTGGAAAAGAAAAATAAGTAGTATCGAGAAATTGAAACCAGGTAATTAAAAGGTTTTTATTTATTCTCTCTGTTGGAGTGGCCAAACTGATAAACTAGTAGAGCTAAAAAAGCACTAGCGACAGCAAGAGTGATTAAATTAAATCCTGTTAGAAAGAACGAACAGGAATGAGAAAAAAAACCCCCAGAGTACCTCCTTTTAGAAATGGAAGGGGCCTGGACTTGTGAGTGCTTGAAAGGGATCTGAGCTTTGAAATATTTAATTTACAGCCACCTGCCCCCAGCGCCAATGATGGAAGAGTCATCTAGAAGCTCCATGCTGAGCAGAAGAGGACAGTGCTGAGGGGGAACCCTTCACATGCTGTATTTTAGAAATCTTTAAAAGGAGAAGAGCAAGCGTTGCAAGGCTTTAAACAGGACTCAGACCCAAGGTAAGTTCTTTTACTCTTGGCAAACAGAGTCACAGTCATCTTTTGTGTTCTTGTTGGTCTGGGGCCTCAAAATAGCCCCTGTGGACTGGGAATGAGAGGGGGGACTTGTGTGTTGGGGCATCTGTAGTGAGGGCACAGAGTCAGGGTTTCTCCAATTAGGTACTTGCATGTTTCTACCTGAACGCCTCTTTGGTTATATGCCCCGTGGGCACAGCTGATCTCTAATTCAGAGCTAGGAAGGATTTAGGTGCTCTTTTCCCCTGTACTTAGTATCTTCTATTGTCAAACTTGATGTCTCCTCTGGAGAGCAAGCTGATTTTTCCATGTATTTACTTAGCCAGCTGTTCCTCTCATTGACTGGAGCAAACCTGGGTGCTGACTCCAGAATTTGAGTTTCCCAGGAGCAGAGCCATCTGAGGGAGAGGACATTATGGCATTTGGGGCTCACCGTTCTTTCAGGGTCTCAGTTTACTTACCCTCTGGCATTGGCAATTTTCTGAACTAAATTAACCTAATAAATATTAAATCTACTTAATTGAGAATCAATACTGCTAAAGACAATGGGACCACGTCTTAATTAAAAAAACAGAATAAAAATTATGGCTGGCTAGTGTGTCCCTGCCTACTACCAGCCACAATGCTGAACTTAGTTGCAAGTGCTATTTTTTTATTTCATTATTTAGCCTGAGAACTAAGTATCTTACGTCCTTCTATGGGCATATCCAGCATGAAGTCATAATATAGTCAATAAATAAAACCGATAGTAGTTCGGTATGTGTGATTGTATGATATCCCGCCTTGCATTTTATGGATTATATTTTAAATCACGACCAAATTCTGTTCCTGAAATTTGATATTTTCAAAACAATTTAAAAACATCAGTGCTGACTTCTAATTTTCCTCTAAAAAGGAAAAGTAGGATCTTACAATTGACAGAAAACCTATGCCCCCCCGGCTTGTGCAGACCGACACAATTGCTTTCCTAAGCAATGAGGGGGGAAAACGTGACATTCAGTCATTTTAGCGCATTTTGTTTCATTCTAACAGCTTTGCTTGATAATTTTTCCTCAAAATATAAATAATCATCACATTGATGAGGACGTTGCCAAGCAGGAGTATAAAATTATTTGGTTTTTAGCATAATTTTTTTTTTAAGAGAGTGTATCAGGTATCATTAGTTCTCCTGAAGAAGTAGTCAAGGAATGGTTTGAGGTGCACAGATAACCTATGTGTTCCTACTAAGTTTTAGGATGGATAAAAAATTAGAGTGCTCATATTCAATATTCAGTGTGTCAAACAAAATATATGCAAGAGTCAGTGACAGCAGCCTAAATGCTAATTGATAGGATGCTGGGAACGATTTTGTATCAAGCGCTAATCAGACTGTTTTGCCACTTAGCGGTATTACCACTCAATAACTGACAACTTTTAGATTATCTTGAATCTGTTGAAAGTCTGCTGTGCTTTCCAAGTGACTTTGACAGTTGTGATCTGCAGACAATCCAGAAAACTCAAGCAGTAAGTTTCCACGTAGCCTATACTGAGTAAATTTTTTTTTCATTTACCATAGCAAGATTAGTAGAGAATACCTATATGGAATAGTACAGCTTATTTTTTAAAACTTACAAAGTTTAAATTTGTTCAGATTATTGAGAAATGCCACTTCATGGTTTGACAAGTCTGGTTCTGAGCATTATGGGAGGTTCATCTGACTACGTCCAAATAAAGATATGATCCATATATGCACACATTTCTGGGAGGGCTAAAAGATCAAATAGCACCAAATACCAAATCCATGTTATGTATCAGAAGCCATATTGACATTGCAAACAGTGGAAATGAACAGCAGATCTAAGCAGATCTTCTAATATCTAATGAACTTATTGGAAAGATGGAGTGAAAAAACGTTTCCAGAGGTTAAAGAAAGGGCTCTGGTTTAAGTTGTGGCTTGTTTTTTATCCCCTCCATCACCACTGACAGATTTTCTCATCACTGCTATGCATGTGTTTCTTTTGCATTAATAATAATATTTATTATGATGCTTTAACCAAATCAGTGTAATTTATTTGTGTACCAAAAACTGTAAAAATCTTGTACAGGATAGACCTACACAGAAAACCTACAGCAACACAATTTTTTTCCTGCAATCCTGCCTCACTAGGAAGGAATGTGATTCAGCACTTTTGCTGGCACAGGACTTCAAAGTGTCTCTTTCTGCCGAGATATTAAAACAAAATCCATGTCATTCACGGTCAACAGGACATTAATTTTGCTCTGGTTCAAATACATTCATTCATTCTGATATATTCCATCCTATGCTTCAGATAATTTTTAAAGTCTAAATAAAGCAGGAAAATTTCCCTGGAGTGGAAATGGTAATGGTCAAAACCTGGCTCAACCCTAGGAGGCATCACCCCATGGTGGGGTCCAGGCAGGGCATCCCCCCGCGGGACACCCTGAGCCAGCACAGGACACAGTGGGTGGGGACCCGTGCCTGGGGTGTACGCGTGGGACCTCATGGGTCCATCCCACCAGGTATGGGGTCTTGGGCTACAGCCTCTTGGGATTAGCTGTTGAAGATGTTTGGAAATGTGTGGGTGTTTATTAACATTCCACAAGTGCCTAGTGTTGGGGTACGCACATAGTATGGCTGATCTTGATCCTGAATGTAGGTTAATTACGAGTCATTAGTAAATCAATAAACTGCTTCGATCCTGATTTGGTTTAAGCTACATGAACCAAGCAGTTTTTCCCTACGACAGATAACAAGAGTGTAATGTTATTGCTACTAAAGACTGTGGTGAGTAGATAATACTTAAGTAAACTGCTTTTGCAGAAACTTATAATTTATAATGTTAGTATGGAGTCTCTGCCAAAAGTATTAGTTTTTTGAAAGATATACTTTGGAAATGTGTTGGGGGTTTTTTTGAAATTCAGAATCTTTATTTTTAGGTTGTTCCAAAGTGCTGGTAAGCTTTTGTTAATACAAAGAAATAACAGAAACTATGAAATGGAAATATGATTTGCGTCTAAGAAAAATAAAAGCAATGCTAAAAAGCTAGCACATCAAAACATTCCAGCTGTCAAATTTCATAGTTCCACAACAAATCTTGTATCTTGGCTTATTGTCTTGGGTTTGTAGTTTTTTAATTAGACTTTGAATTCTAATAGGATGAAGATATGTTAGGGTTTTTTAACAGAAATTAGTTTTCAGGCCATTAGCATATTTATATAAGTAATATTGAACGCGACCCTTAGTTAAGAATTCACAGTAAATTAACTTTTCCCTTAATATAGATGATATTTTAGAGCCACTTTAATTATCTGTAATAGAATATGACGTTAGTCTGAGAGAAAGTCTCACAGGAAAAATATATTTATATCAATAAACTTAGCTCCATCAATTTGACTTGAAAGGAATAGTTAAGCCTAGAGTTCAGTTCACAAGATTAAACTCACATCAGGGCAATGGCAAAATACTAAGCAAAATTATAATATCTTTTCTTTATAGAATCAGATTTGGAAAGTTTATAAATGTTTCCCATATCTTCATGGTTAGCTACTTAAAGCTTTCTTTTTAATTAGGTAAGCATATGTTAAAATACATTAGAAAATAAAATTCAACCAATGTGTATTTCCAATATGCTGTTTTGCAAACACAGAGATATTAATTTGAAAAAAATAATTTATGAAATGCATTTCAACTACAAATGGCACATCATAATGTCACAGAAATGAATAAAAATGCCGGCGTTTCCAAGAATTAAGTAGGATTTTAGCTTTAGCTCTCCATCTCTTTTCCCACTAACCGGAATGAATATGTAATGCCTCAAACAAAGTAGTTTCACATTGTAATCTTTGATACCAGCGTGATTAAGAAAAGCATTAAGAAAGGTTGCTTCGTACATGCTGCTGAAAAATCAGTACTGCTGAGGAGAATGAGAAATACTGGAAGCTGCTATTAAAATAAAAATAATTACTGACATATCTATATATCCATGACACTGGTTTTCATTTATTTTTGGTATCATTGCCCATTGTGGCTGCTTCATAATAATTGCAGATGAAATCAGGATTAGGAAAATTCTGGAAAACCAACCATTTAAAATAGCCACTACAACTCCAGCACTGGGGCGCTGCACCCAACTCAGAAATCTTCTTAGCGTTATTTAAAAAAAAAAAAGATAGAGATGAAGTGCTCAGGGGTCAGTGTAAATTAGGATTTGCTTTAGTGAGATGAAGCTCATAGTTTTGAAGTTTTATTCTTAATGAGCATGAACTCAGCCATGATATCCTGATCATCTTCTCTCCACTCAGATGTAGGAAGGCAATGTCACATGGCTTGGCTTGTTTGGGGATCTTAAAAACCACTGCAAGCCAACGTGCAGTAGGAGACAGCAGCTAACTCCAGTGTGACCTAGAGATGTGAAACTGATTTCAAGATCTTCTCTTACTTTCTGGCCACATGTGGTAACAGAAAGTCCATTCCTTGAGAGTTCTACTCACTAAAAAGGCAAGGTAAAAAGGAGAGCAAAAATAAGCGTGCTTCTGTGGGACAAGGTGCTTCAATAGCAGCAGAGACAACCTACTGGGGACATTCAGATGTGGTCTGCAGGTCCTCTTCTCTGGGAGTCCCAAACAGGAGGGATAACTTGAGTAGGAAAAAAAATTTTAAAAATCACTGCAAGAGCCCATCTCGTATTCTGCTATTTGCCTGCTGACCTAGATTCACTCTCTGATAGAGTTATGATGTAGGAAAAACCATTGCATATTACTTGGGTGGGTGTGTATTGGAGTAAAATTTTAAGCTAGAAGCAATTATTAGATTTAGACATGTGTATCTAGGTTACTTTGGAAATTATTTAATCTTGAAATGGGACATGTTATAGGTTGTCTTTCCATGTATACTAATACAAGGATTAAAGATGCTAAAGCCTCACAACCTAAAATGTTAAATGAGTCTCCATTAAGACCCAGGCAGATGAACTTGTTTGATCTCTGCAGAGAGAAGGAATAACTACTAGAGCTGTAGTTAAAAAATATTTACTTCATGGTTTGAAACGCTCATTCTTTAAATCAAGATGGCATAAAAACAATAACATTTTGGAGGCAGTCTAGCTATACAGAAATAATTTCCTGTCTTTACTGGGAGATTTCATCTGTATTAGAAGGAACAAATTACCTTTTTGTTATTACTGAAGGGTCCAAGTCCCAGAGATGTTGCTCTCCTAAGGTAATCCTTACCTTACCAGGTAGGAAGGTTTCATCCCTGCCTTTGTACCAAGAGAGGACAAGAAATGGTTTTCCCGGGTAATGAACATTTTCAGAGGCTTTAAAAGTTTCTTAATTTGTGTAATGAAGTTTTTGTGAAGTTTATCACCTGGTAAGTTGGGCGTTAACTTTTATCTGAAGATTGGTTCCTGGACCCTGGCAGTTGCCATGAGTAGAAATGAACAAATAACTGGAGGAGAGGGAGAGAAGGGAGGGTAGGAAGAACTGGGTAAGCATTTGGAGTAAGAATGTGAAAAGTTACATTTCCACTTCAGAAAACCTTTATGGAAAAGGTTAATTTGAGAACATGCTTCTAATAAAGTGTTTGATAAAAACACAAACGAAGTTTAAAAGAAAAGTTAAAAAATATTTACTGCATGGTTTGAAACGCTTATTCTTTAAATCACATAAGCAGATGGTTTTGCTTAGCAAACTGAAATAAGGTGGTAGTCCCACTGCACTGTTATCGGTAAGGCCAGCACTGATGCTTGTTAAAGAAATATGAAACTTGGGTTCAATTCATCCGTCAGCCTGAGGGTATTTCACTCCTGTCCAGAAACTTGCTCAAAACATGATGAAGTATCTCATTTAAGAAATTAATATTTTTCTATGAAACATTACTTATCTGCCTTTTTCTCATTGTGGAACATAATGTAGGGAATCTACAATTTTTTTTTTCTGGTTCAAGAACTTTACCATCTTCATTTTCTAACAGAAATCAGCATATTTTAATATTAAACAAAAATCTTGACTTAAATAATTTCTCTGTGTATTAAGCTCGTTAAGAAGTATCAGGCTCTCAAATCCATTAATTTAATATGAGTAGTGTCGCCTGCAGTAATGCTACAGAATTTATTGCTGAAAGATAACATTTGGATAAAGAGACCATTTCTTTACAAATGACTTCTGAAAAGAAATCACTGCCCTTATAGAACCTAATTTAATTAATCTTCTAGATGAAGGCAGTAGTCAGTAGGAAGAATTTGATGTTGTTTAGCCCCACTCTTATGAATATTAATATTCAATAAAATGATTCTTCTGTTTATTCATGAATACTATAAATGTGCATTCAGAGCTTCAGCTCTAAAAGTTGCCAGTAGTTATTTTTGTTCCTCTGATCTTGTAAACAAAAACTCTCAATTTCCTTCGTTTGCTTTATACAAAATTTTAACCACGGAAATTACGATGAAATTCTCGTTTAAGGGAGAAAAGGATTAAATGAATGTGGACCATGCCTGCCCTAAGCTGCACTTGGAGAACTCTACTGTGTGTCTGTGTGTGTGACTCGAGGATTAACATCTACAGCACCTGACATTTTAAATTGCCTAATTATGCTAGAATACATAAATAGAAGTACAGTTTTTAGGTCCCTATGTGAACAGAATCTAATTTCACGATAAAAATCATGTCAGAAGCCTTTCTTTAAAAGACCAAAATGAATCAACCTTTATCTTTTTGTGCACAATGGAAGAGCACAAGGAGCAAATAATTTAAACAGTATTAACCCAGTACAACAAGCTTGGACGACCTGGTAGTGTTGAAGAGGAGATTTCACAGTTTAACTGGGGGGCTGGAAGATCGCCCCAGTTTTGCAGAGCCCTTCTGCTCGCGGAGCCGGGGGAGCCTGATGGCACAGCCCTGCAGAGGCAGCGTTTCTTCCCCATTTCACCCCTTCAGGGGCTCCCTTATGACACATGTTCCTAAATTTTGTGATCTCAAGCATTCAGACAGCAAATAGTTTCAGCTCCCATGGAGATTTATGCAGTGAAGCTGGACCCAGCCTCTACCAACACAAACAGGTTACCATCTCCGTGTGAGATTTACATCTTTGGGGTCTAGCAAAGAATAATAGGAAAGATATTTCTAAATAATGTAGCATGTACACTCTCTTAAGATGAATCAATGTTTTGAAAAAGATTGATTTTGTTGCATTAATATTAATAAATACTAAAAAGAGGTGGGTCATCCATGTATCATCCATTGCGTCACTTTATGAAGAGCAACATCCCTCTAGCAAAATTGCATTAACTTTTTAAGACTTAATTCAGTATATCCTGGCAATGTAGAGAGATGAATTGTTCATTGACCAGTATTTTACCCCTTTCACTTGTAAAGTTCCTTGTAAATAAAGTTAAAATCAAAACAATGATTTTGCTTGAAAGTACTCTCAGAAGGCATAAGGAAGTTTAAAGCCAGATCTGAAATGTTTCTAGGAGAGAAAGGAAAAGGAAATAGTTGAGAGAGTTTGCACTCAAATCTAAATTTTCACTGCAGTTTTATCTTCTCTGTACAGTCCTGAAACAGCAGATTTTACTTCAAAATTATGTATTTCCTTCCAAGAGGTAGCAGTTTCATTGTGCTCTGGTTGTACAAGAGTTCTACAGGCAACCGTCAGTCCACTATGGACTGGATCTCCATCTCTTTCTGTGTGCTATTGCATTTTAGGGTTCTTGGCTGAATATTTTATTTTATTTTATTTTAAATCATTGATGTAAGTCATGTTTTAGAAGAGTTCCTATTCTTCAGACTTTTTTTGTTGGAGTGTGAATAAATGAAGGGACTTCACTTGCTCTTTTGCTAATTGTTGTCACATCAAATTGGTTCAAAACAGTTTAGAATTACTCCCTTAGTATCGTTGTAGTAAGCGCAAAGGGAGGCAATAGCAATGGTGTAGGATGACAGATACAGCGCCAAACGACTTTTCCTAAACCTCTGGAGATAATTACTTCAAGCTCAAGCAAAGAGTTCTTGGTACATGACCTCTTCACTGTTGTAGCAAAATCTGAGATGATTTTGTGTTTTGTTATGGATTTAGTAGGTTTTTTTCCCCCAGAAATGCTGTATTGTGGCTGCATATAAAATAATGGAATATTTTTAGATTAAAATATTTGCTGATCTGCTTCATCTAAATGTAATTGATTTTAAAGGAGGCAATGTCATTTTTTGCAGTACCCTGCTCATGTATGAGAATACTCTGAAACTTGGCAAGTTCATAATTTGTGCCAGCAGACCTGTAACTGAGCAAAAATATTTCTTAGGAGGATGTAAGTTTAAATATTGCATCTTCTAGAAATATACTTCTGCTCTTGTTCCCATGGCCGAAGTAGATGAAGCACTTGGAGAAAAGACGATAGCTGGTAGAGAGGAGAAGGGGAGAGTCTGATGAATTCGGACTTCGGAGTTATCTAAGAGTGAAAAATACTTGTGTATCTGTTCTCAAAAAGGTGTATTCTGGTAAGTTTTCATTGCAGAGAATGTTTCTACCAAGATAAGTTTTTCATTCCTCAACTAAATATTGCAGGTATATAAAGGTATCTGCAAGCCTGATGATGCTGCATCCTAAAGGGTAAGATGCAATCGATATTTTTTTTTAATGGTGTTATGCCTTCATTGAATGAGACACTTTCCCTTCTTGTTTGCGTGCAATCTCATGAAAACCTGAGGGCCGTTGCCTTGCAGAGCTGGCTCTGCAAAGATGCTGCTGCTCTTAGAAGGAACTGGAAACTCCCGTATTGTGCTCAGCCAAGATAAACCCCTGATAATCAGCACTTTTGGTTATCAGCACTGTAATACTCATAAAAAGAAAGAGTAACAATTTTACACTTGCCAGTGGCAGCAGAAAATTGTTTGCCTGTCCTGCACACTGCACAGAGCATGCTGAATCTTCTACTTTTTTTTAATGAGATTTGGTAGGGCAGAAAATATAATTTTTATGCCGTGAGCATAGCGGATACATGTGTTTCTGTGTTGCCGATTAATACAAAATATGTGAGGCCTGACCTAGAACAATACTGCAGCTTAATTCTGTATTTGTAGAGATTACGGTTTTTATGTCAAGACGCTGAGGCGTTTACATGATGTGGTTATTTTCCAAAAGCTAAGAAATAATAAAAAATGATTTTTCCCAATCTAGTGCAACTGTTACAAGCAATGGAACAGCTGGGGATCTGCAATTCAGTGAGCAATGAACAAACAGGTCTATTCACCTGCAGAGCATAGATAAAAATTAATAAGAAAGTGGGAAGTTAAGTAAATAATGAACGAACATCCAAAGGAGAGAAGGTGAAAGATGATCAGCAATACATTCAGGTGTAATTAAGTTAGAAATTCTAATCAGTCATTAAAATAAAAGATAGGGATGGAAGAGTTTGCTCAGACCAAAGGTTTGAGCAATGACTTTAGATACCAAGAGAGGAACTGAACACCTGCACTTCTCAGGCATTTGCGGATAAAAGCTATTCTAGAGTAACAGTATGGAAATACAGACTGTGATATTGCTTTTAGAACAGAACTTGTATACATTTAGGCAGACAGGGATGGAATAAAGCACAAATACTTGAATCCAGATACAAAAGCAGGGATTCTGGTGTTCGCTTGAAATTTTCCAGAGCAGCCAGCTTCCACCCATACCCAGAGCTGGCCAGAGCAGTTCAGCAAATAAGCTCTCACTTCAAACCAGGACACTGATGAAATACATATGAAGAAAAGAAGCTTTATTTCAAAAGGCATTTGTGGTTGCTTTCCCTTTGCTGTGAATCTTAAAGAACAGTTGTGTTCCGTTTCACACAGGAGTTCAATATCTCGCACTCCAGTTGAATTCCCTTACTCTGAAATGGGATGCGTGGGATTCAGCGGGCTCATCAGCTCTTCCGGGGCACTTTCCTTCATCCCCGTTGAAGCTGTGCCATCATACAGTAAAGATCGCCAGGGCGAACCTTGGCTGTCATTATCCTGAAAGAGGACACTTTGGCTAAAATTAACACATTATTTCTTTGAAAATGCTTTTCGAGTTACTTGAAGAGTATAGCTTCCCAGACTATTTTGACTCTAACCAGAAAAAAAAAAAGAAGGAACAAAAGGGAAGTATTAACTTTTCCCTATTTAATATGCAACACAATTAAAATAGCATGTGCCATATGGTTCTGCTTTCCTTGTGAGAAGTTATGTAGCGAATGGAGGAAGAAGTCCAGAGTTTGCTTCCTTTCCAAGAGATGATCAGATTTTAATTCTTCCTTCTCCAAACCTCATTTGCTTTATACTGAAAGAAATGTCTTCTAAAATGCTGAGGGGGTCACATCTGTCATTCACAAAGTTTTCTGGCCCTGAGCCGAGGTCCCTGCAGTGATCCAGGTATGCCCTTCCTTAGTTGTACACGTTACATCCTCAGTGGAAAAACCTGTGACAAAAATGCGCGGCGCACATGTGGCACAGAGTTTTCAAGGGTTCTGTCTCTGCGTAAGGCAATAAACAGTTCACAAGACTGTTCAGAGGAAATTAGCTCTTACCGAGGAGTCCTTTCATGCCAAATTTGTGCTTTCCAGCCCGGCTGTTTCAGTTGCAAATGCCTTTGGAAGAAGTTTACAACAGCAGCTCTACAGCATGGAAAAAAAAAGGTCTCCTCTTCCTTCTCCTCTTCACTCTTAGTATGGAGATTGCAGGGCACCTTTCTTAATCTCTATAAAAACTTATTTTCCCTCAGAAACCAACCCTGATTTCCTAATTTCAAATGTTGTTTAAAACTTAGGGAATCTAGAAAAGCTCTGTAAGTATTCTTAAGCTATAGCAGTAGTTTCCGCACCCACGTTGATAGTAAAGCATAAGTGTTAGCCTTAACTGTCCTCGTTTTCTCATGAAGTGAGTTAATTATGGCTCCCCATCTGGATTACATATAAATAAAAGCAGGAATTTATTTATCAGTTGGTAAAAGTGCAAGACTTCTGTTTCATCGATAAATAATTTTTATTTATTGGTATGTGATTATTTATATTAACAGACGAAATACGACTCTTAAAACCACCAATATTTTCTCTGGCTTGACAACATTTTCATCAAGCTGGAAAACATTTCCATTGCATTCACTTTGAAAAGAGAACCGTACAAGAGTAGATTTATTACTCAACAGATGCTCATCACATTGCTTAATGCTTTATTTCATGGTCCATATTCATCATCCTTTTTTGATTCTTAAATCTATACCCAATTCTTTTTGAACATCTGGTGTTCTTTCTCTTCTATGTTTTTAACAGAATAATTTGTTTGGGCAAAGTGTTTCTTCTTATAATGCTCTTAATCCTCAGGGGTGTTTGGAACCGTAGGCAGGAGAATAGTACTTCTGCGATTAAATGTAAAGATGTTTGCACGATTGTTTCATTTTCCGATAAATATAAATTTGTTCCTTCAATGACATCATCTATTGGCAGCCTTTGACATAAATCTGCTGCTGCTGGGAACTGGGCAGAATGTCCTTGTAAAGGAAATTGTGCTGTGAACAATTGATCCGTGTGCAGACTTCAAGGGAAATTAAAAACTCAACAAACTTAGGTTTCTTTTTAGAATGAGCATTAAACTTGGGAATATAGTTTATTGAAAATTTACAAATTGTTCAACGTATTTCACCTTAGCTATTTGCCACGTGCCATATCATATCGATTTGCTTTTTGGTAAGCACATATATCTAATGGGACTGTTGTCATAGCATCATCTGAACAGCTAATATAGCAGAATTGAAAATAGAGGTTGCGTTCTTCAAGTCTCAGTAGAAGACTTTAAAAAAAATATATATTTTTTTTTAAGTCATGGATATATTCTGAGAAAAATAAAACAGGAATATGAAAATTTCATTGTCCTATGGTGCCATACACCATATCTGAAATCTCATTCTCATCCTGTCAGCCACCGCATGCTCCACTCATTTCAATGGTTTTGCTAGCCAAAAAAATTAGGAAGGAAATACATAACACGTACCATTTTATTATTACCAGATTCCAGTAGTTTTTTCAGCTACAAACTTACTTGTTAATAATATTGAAATTTCTTGTTAAACCTTCCAGAGCGTGTTTCGTTTCCTTTTAAAGAAATTAAAAAAGAAATCAGGAAAAAAAAGGCAATAAAAAACCCCCCAAACCTAGGAAATCCAGTGCCATAATGCTAATGCTTTTAGGCAAAGTTATGGTCAGTAAACTGAGGAAGGAGAATTACAGCATGCACTCTGACTCAGATGTTCTTCCTTTGATATATTGATATTCTTTCATTGCTTTGGTGCCTCTAGGGAGGGAACGCTGCCTACACCTGCCCTCCGAGGAACTGCTGACTTTGCCTGGAGGAAGCATTGCATCTGCTGAATTATACAGCTCTTTCATTCTTCAGCCCAGGTTGCAGGTGAAGTCTTTTCTGCCTCGTCTTTAACAATTCCCGCAGAAATAAGCTGAAAGTTCTGTAAACATGGAACAGGATACAGATGATAAAAATCATGGGGTTTCCGTGCTGCGTTCTGTAACGTACTCACATCAACTATGCAGGTTGTCTGCTTACAGTAATTGCTTATTAGTGGAAATAATTTGGCTATACTAGGTCAGTAGCAGTTTGTACACCTCAGCCATGCCGGTCCAGCTTTTTGCCAGTGCTGGGGTCTGTTTTCCGTGGATAAAAAAGCAAAACAAAAGAAAGCAAGTTCTTCAGAAACTTGCAGGTTCGAGGGCTGGGTGGAGGACGTGGAACTGGCTTGTGACAGCTTGTCCTGCTGTATTCAGGGAGGGACTTTTAAGCCTAGTTTGGGTGGTTTTAAGCCTAGCACATATCCACTTGAAACCCTTGCGCAAGGGGGAAGCAGGGAAAGGGGTGTGGACTGGGTGTCTGCCCTCTCTAGCAGCAGATCAGCTAAGATGATGGGTACAGCTTCACACGCAGAACGCGGAGCCCATGGTGCTGGAAGTCAAACGTTCATAAAGAACGCGATGAAGCTCTTTCTGCTTGAAAGGAGAACAGAAAAGGTGGCCACCTTTTTAGCCACCCTCATGCGGAGCCGTGCTCCTTGGGAGACACCAACTGCAACTTTTATTATTATGAAAATAATCAAATGAAACCCCTGTATGTTTGCAAAAATAGCTACTTCTGAATGATGTTGATTTTTAATTTTTTTAATGCCGTATTTGGTGAAGCACCAGAAGGCTGGGAACAGTGAAGCCTCTTTACAACTTTTAATCTTGCTGGTGCTTTGACAGCTTGAAATACGTAGAGATTTGCATACATTTTCCCAAGAGGTTGCTATTTCTCTGACAGTGTTGAAACAGTTGTTGACATCTTTAATAAGAAAATGGAGCCAAGGAACAGAATGAGTAAATTAAAACAGCCATTAATTTGATTCTAGTTTTGATCTGAAAAAAAAATATATATATACAGTCCAGGCATGAACTGATATTCAAAAAACTGCCATGATTATAGAACTAATCCTTGTCTGGAATCAGATGTTAGAGATTATTTATGATCATCCAGCACAGGTTCAGAGTTCCACTGCTAAAGGTTGATATAAACAACTGGAAATTGGGAAGTGAGTAAAATAACTTAATGGTAGATATACTGGTTTATGAAAAAAATTCTGAGTACGGTTGTTCTTTCCTCTGCAGAGAATGTCTCATCTTTTTTACCTATAAAATAATATTAGACTTTATAGTCTTTTTCTTTTTTTTTCCTGAGTTGATGTTTTTAATTGCTTCTAAATTAAGTGGATTAACTTTTATAACTGCTTATTGATTGTTCATATGCAGTGGCTCATATATGATGCTCATATTCTTTGATTCTTCATATGCTGGTGTTTTCTGCCTTGTTAGATCACTAGGGATTTATTCAAAATCTTTTCCATTCTTGAGCTACCTGAAAAAAAATTGGATCATCTGTAAATTTTGTCAGTTCACAGCCCTATTTCTATAAAATAGCTGAAAGAAATAACGGGAACAGTATCTATTCAGCTGGTTTGACATTCAAATTGTCAGCTGTTTATCATCATCAGGGTTAAATGGACTTAAAGTATCTATGCAGGCTGCATCTGTTTGACATAGGCCATCTTTTCCCAGAAATCACTGTTGAAAATGAGAAAACGGTCATCTGTAATGATTTGTACACTTAAACTGAGAAATGGGAAAAGGTATTGGCACTTCGTAAAAATTTCTACTTTATTTTTTGAGCAGGGATGTGAAATGGTTTGAAAATCTCTTCCTATCGGGCCTGGTTTGTATCTTACTGGATAATCCATGAGTGATGTATGATCTGAGCAAGTGACCTATGTCTCAAAATTACACGTGACATGGAAGCGCTCGGTGCAGAGCATGCACTAGACCGTATTAGTCATTACCTGGCAGGCCAGTCTTTGCTCCCATCGTCTCTCTGCTGATCTATGCCTAAAACAGCGGGAGATGCAACCTTTCCACAAAACTGTAATAAAAAAGCTAAGTATTTGGAGAAGGCGGATGCGGTGGGCATCGTGCTTTTTCCTTGGTATTTTTATGGGAAACTCGAGCCTTTGGGAGTTCAGAGAAAGGTTTGGAAATGCCAGGACCAGTTCTGAGAGACAGAAAGAAGTTTGTGTTCCCCAAGTATGACTTCTGGAGGTCCACCTGCTAATTCTGGGTGTTGGGGATTGCCAAAAGTTGGAAGCATCGTTCAGAGATTTTATTTCCTTCCTTGGTAGATCTCTTAATCCTGCTGTATATAGAAGTAAAGGAAGCCTTTTTATGTGATTGGGTTCTGAAATTTTGCATATTATAATGGAAAAACAGGGAATAATGCTGACTCATGAGTAGCCCGTGAAACAACTGATGCCCAAATGATGACCTCAACGACCTTACTGTCATCAGCTAAACTTCTTGTACTTGGTACTTCAGATGGAGCCTTTGTAGGCTATCACACAAGTTTCTAGCAAGATTTTGAAACCAGTCGGGGCTTTGAAGCCACAGCTAGTGAATTACTGGAGCTCACTGCATTTCTTTTTTAAGTTATGTAAGCTGAGTAAGGGTATAAGAGAGTTTCTAAATGACAAATTGAACCATAACTTGGCACACTTCCAAAAGATCACTGAGGGGCAGAGTGTATATCACTGAACGATTTTATTTAATTACAGTTTTGAATTCTACTGAAGATTACTTTGCATTTTTAAACTCTGATGTCCTTGCTCTGATCCGATCCCTTCATTCTTAAATTATTGCAGAGCGGTAAAATTTAGTAATACCAATAGAAAGAACAGTCAACTTTTTTTTTTGTCATTGAAATTTGTTCAGCCATTCTGTATCCAGTTCTTGTCACTTTTCCAAGTCAGTTTGGAGGAATACAGCGAAGCCTTATTTCGATCTCTTCCACATGGATCTAATACCCATGTATTCATTGTTTGTGAAGGAGCAACAAAAGAGCTAGTCTGTGAAGGGAAAACATAGTGAACATTTTTTTACAGCAAGGATTAAATTCAATTTACCTGTAAAATCAGAAGTTGAGTAAGATATTGTAAGCCTTTTCACTGATATGGCCTCTTCTCTGTCCCTGTCCTCCTTGGGTATAAGTGATCTCGGTTTTGCTTAACTGGTCTATATTTCACTGGATGCAAATGATTAAAACGTGAATGATTCTGAGAATATTAATTTTGTTCAGAATATCAAACCCTGTTTTTTCTTCCTTTTCTCCTTTCTCTTTGGTGAAAATTTGTGGCAAAACTGGGATATGGCATTCAATATGTAATATGGAGAAATGTCACATGATTTAACTAAAGTGCCTCCTTGCGCTAAAGACGGCTGAATTAACCAAATGAGGAATCTGCTAGGATGCTTTGTATCAGATCCAACTTGGCACTACACTAAACCAGTAATGATAAAGGTGAAAAGCAAGACCCATTTAAGCAACAGGAGATGAAATCTAACAGACTGAGGCTAAAATTTTTTAATGTTCACAAACCCATTGAAATTTATAAAATGTTCTCTCAGATGGCACAGTGCAAGCTTCAGTTAGAAGCCATAATACATTCAGTGAGTGTCAAATATTTGAGCCCTATATTAACACATTTATCCCTACGTGTAACACTGTATTGCAAAATGTCTACCTGGTGAGATAGTTGTTAAATGTCTTTTTTTATATCTGTTTATTAAGTGATGCGTGATAGTGGAGTCTCATGGGATAGTTATAATTTAATTCCTAATACTATTTGCCTGAATTATTCATTTGCTGTGTTACCGCGATGATTTTGGGGCAAAGGTGATAAAGCTTAGCTATATTTCTAGGAGTTCTTAAAAATAATTGGATTAGAAATCATGCACTGAGAACCTGCTTATTATTCTTAACGGTTCAGGACTTATTTAAGTGTTTTAATCAAGCAGTAAATGATGTATATCTCAGACTGCTTTCATTCCTGGTTTTTGAATCACAATTTTTAAGCTCTAGAGCACAAGGCTTTTCATTAGGCAAAACAAATTTTTGCAACATTTTGTCTTTCTCATTCCGCACCGTAGGAAATAAAACCCAGACGTTTATGTTCGAGGCAAGCCATACTACGCTGTCTAAATAAATACACAGAATTAGCACATCAGTAAACTAATGTGATCATAATTAATCTAATACACCTGCAGAATGTCTTATCCAAATCGCTCTTAATTGATTGCCATTGATATTTGTCTGAAGTGCTGATAGAAATACAGCTCTTAGCAAGGAAAACAGCCTGGCGTATATTTTCATTAGACTTCCCGTGGCTGTATTGTACAGCACCTGCCTGCTCCCCAAATGCTTGTTATAGCTGTCATATACTTTTATGAGGATGGGAGCAATGTTCTGGCAAGCGAACTTGACTCAAATTGTGTTCGGATATAAAACATGAAGACCCACTTGTGATTGCAAAGGTAGTAAGTCTAATTTGATTAGTGCTCCAGCGGCAAGGCGTATTAGGAACGTCATTTGTCATTTCGTGTAAGTGCTCGTGAAAGGATCGTTTCCAGAGACGTCCGCAAACACCTTCAGCACCTTTTGCGCTCAGGGGAAGGGATGGGGGGAGTAAGGGAAACAGCAGTAGATCATGATCAATATTGGCTTTAAAACAAAAAGAAACAGGAAAGGCAACAACCAGGACATCCTACATTCTAAAATGAGTGAAAAATCTGCAGTGGGAGTATGATTTTCTCCGTAAGATTTATGTTACCGAGTCTCAGCTATTAATAAAACCCCACAATTTAAAACCTTAAACCTCTGTTGTAAAACAATGAGGCCTTATTCTCTAAAACTTTTCTAAAAAATCTTTTCGTGAGTTGCTAAGCAACTGGGCTTGCAGAAGAAGGCCAGATTCTCAGTTTACATGAAGTGGAAGCTTTCCATGTATATGTGTGTATATAACCCACGAACACACACGTTTTTCAGTGACATGCATCAGGTTAGCACATCTGTCAGGCAGATTGGGTTGAGCACACCAAAGTCAGCTGATCAAATGATTTTACAGAGAGGGCAAAAATTAAATGTTCTGACAATGTCAGTACAATAACAAAAATATCTTCATGTGGAAAACTGCAAAGGTTTTAATTTTTTCTTTCCCAAGCATCCTACTGGAATATGTATATGAAATGGTTTGTTTTCTGCTTTTTAGTTGATAAGAGTATTGGTACATAAGCATTGCTGGAAGGGTTCATTAGAAAGCTGTGAATGCTGGGGGAAGAAGGAGGGTGGAAAAGGGCCACTTTTTCTTTTTTTATGGCATATTCTCTCCCTATTGTCAAAAAACATGGCTCGGGTTAGTGTTAAGGTAATGCCAGTGTGACCCCAAAGTGAACGAGTGATAGATATTTGTCTCGTTTGTTACTTATGCAATTAATTTAATAATCATGGTAAATTCATTATACGTCCTCCTGTTGTACCTGAGGAGATGGAAGACTAATACAAATATGAATCAGGAATAAATTTCATCTTAAAACATGGGACTAACCTAGTGAATAAAGCTGGACTTCGCAAAGCAGCGTAAGGGAATTGTCTTCAGACACCAAACTGTCTTTGGGTTCACTACTAAAACAATTGGAATTTCTGCTGCTGGACTTTTATGAAAATACAAGCTTTTCATGGCAATTTGGGCTCTGATCCCATTGGCAAATGGGATTTTAATAGTAATTTAAAGTAATTTAAACAGTTACAAAAATATATCATGTATGGATATATTTTTCTTCATAGTTTATGGTAAAAATGGACATTTGTATTTAGATTTCCATATTTTAGAATAGCCTAGCAATTAAATGCGTGCAGTGAGGTATTGTATTCTTTTTTCTGAATGTTTTTCATATTCTTCTTTTCTGGAAAAATACTTTTACACCAATAATTTGGCTTACAGATAACTCTTCGGAAATGCCAAACAGAAGTACTCACTGGAGCTGGCAGCTCTAAACTGGATGAAGGACCGTGTCAATGGAGGGGATGAGAAAAGGTCTCCAGTCTTTTTCAGTATAATAAATATCATTTGGTGGATTTCTCCTACAAGCATGATATAGAAATATAACACACGGTGCTGCTGAATTAGAGTTGCTTTGGGAAATAACTTGTAGGCTACACGAGTGGAAAGACAAAAGTCTCCTAGCTTAGTGCTTGGGAAAAACCATGGTAGCTTGGTGTGTCTCCTCTCTAAGGGTTCTCCTCTGTACTTCTGGCGTGCTGGAGTGTGCTTCAAAGTTAAGGGAACAAGCAGAATTAGGTGAAGAAAAAGCAGAAAACCATATTAACAATATAATGCCAATGTTCAGTTCGTCTTCCAGTGGATACTGGCAGTGAAACAAGCTCAATTCTTCAAAAAACAAGTGAGGTTGGGTTGTTGTGGGGTGGGATTTTGGGTTTTTTGGATGGGTTGTTTTGTTGTTGTTGTTGGTTTTTTGTTTTTTTTGGTTTTTTTAATGAATTTTACTAGATATTATCCGGAGACTGTTACACTTTCTGAAGCCATGTGTCTTGCATTTTAATTATCACCTACCAGCTAGTGCTTTGAATGTTTTTAAGCTTGTTCAATCCATTAAAACAGCAACTGTGTTAATAAATCCTAGTCACTGATTGATATTAAATGACATATGTAGCAAACAGTCCATCTGGCTCTGTTGTATCGTCCCATGCCTTCTTTCATGTTTCCATTACAAATTCTGTAATAAATAGTCTGATCATTTTGAGTGACATTTGGGATCTTTATTGGACAAGACATTTCAAGTACATCTGTCTTTTGGTTGGTTTATAGCTGACAGCTCTAACAACAACTATTACCTTCCAAAAGGCTCCATTTAAAGTATTCTCTGTATTCCTCCTCCCACTTTTTTTTTTCCCCAGGGTGCATATTGCTGAAATTTCTAGCTTTTTTTTTTTTTTAATAAATCCAGACACTTCTTTTCCTCTGTGGTGATGATTTTATCACTCTTATGCTGAGTCAGGCCATAGCTATCTCTCACTCCAAATCTTAATCCTGGTCTCTTTTGTCTAATCCTATTGCTATCCTCCATTAGCCTTATTGCTTTTGCCACTTTTGATCTTGGTGGGTATAGCTTCCTCATCACTTGAACTTTCCAGTTTCTGTAACTTGCAATGTTCTGAGATTGTCAAACACCTCATTCTGCTGCTGATGTTCTGCTCTTACATTTTCCTCACTTTGGTTTTCATCTTATTGCTTGGTTTTCATATCTCTTGGTTTGGTATATTGGTACTATGAGATAGGGGTGTTTTGTTGTCTTTTGGGCTTTCCTAGAAGCCCAAACCAGAACAGTTAAAACTACCAGCTCAGTGAAAGAGCGTTTGTTGTACCTAATCCATGCGTTATTACTGAGAGCCACGAGATGCTCCAGTTGCTGTTATCTCAAGTTGCTGTGAACTTTCCATCCACTTCTTGTTGTTAAATCTGATGGCTAAAGTACCGAGTCATTTAGAGGTTGTTTTTTCTTTTCCATTTCAATCATATTATGTAAGAATTTTTTTTAAGACAGAAACTGCCCTTCCCTCAGTTACCCTGCTCCCCATCCCACACCGAATTAGCTCCTCTTCACTATCATCACTAGGCTGTGGTTTTGGTGGCCTCAACAGTTGCCTTTGTCTTTTCCTCTCATTCCCTATTGCTGGGAGGTGGAAACTTGCAAGAAACCACATTGTTGAGCTAAGTCTGAGACACAAAATTATTTAAATTGCCAATAATCCTCTCTTATGAAAACCAAACCTTAATACTTCTGAGGATCCGCTGAGTTAATTTCCTTTAGAAAAGAGGCACTGGCCTTTACACAGCAAAGTAAGAGAAATGCCTCCAGCTCTGGTTCTTCTAACCAGGGCTCTGTGCTCTGTCACTCCTTCCACAGCTTTTGCTATAAATAAAACTGTATCGGCCTGAGTTAAGAGATAACACACGCAGGGGAGGAGGTGTCTCTTGAAATCCTATGAGTGCTTCATAAAATACAACAGCACCTGAAGATCTTTCTAAAGAACCTGGGCCTGATTTCTTTTTTATTTTATTTTATGCATGCTCTATATGACAAGCTTGCTTTATATGATGAGTAAATTTTGCACTCAAGGTGAAGAGTAACAAGTTAAATAAATCAACCTTTGTCATAGACAAAACAAAGTTTAATTAAAATTAATTTTATTTGGTATATGGGGAAGTATATTCCTTACCTGCTTCCCTTCTGTATGTCAGCACGTTTAGTCCAAAAGTGCAGAATAGCAATGATGAAACTGTAGCATGATACATTATGTTCTGAGATTGTAGTTCTCTACTTTGAATATTAATATTTCATTATTACAACACTTTATTTTTCAAGTCTTCTGGAGAATGCAGCATCATACATTTTTAATTTTTCAGCCAGACACTTCCAGTATGCTGGTTATAAGAACATATGTGTTTCCTTCTCTTTCAGAGAAACCCTGGGCTGGTGGATTGGATGATTCAAGGGGCCAAGCAGCAGCTCAAGAGCTTTTCACCGGAGCGCCTGATCAAAGCTTGGCTGCAAGGTGTCGCTGCCGGCAGGCTTGGTAGGAGCTGTGACTTGAGGTCAGTCCCTGATGCCTGGGGAAGGTTGGTGTCACATCACTGAGATCAAACCATCTCCTTGTTTGCAGTCAAAATCAGGGATGCTGTTTAAGTAACGACTCTAAGTGCCCTGCTCTTGAGCCCTTTGGTAGCATTTAAGTATTTACAGCTGAGATTTTGGGCTGAGCCAGTCTCTTAAATGTGAACACTATATCTTCTTCTCTTTCTCCCGTCATACACGATCATAACATGTAGTATTACCACGTGCAATTGAGTGGATATAAAGCAACTTGCAATGGCACCATAGAATTTTTTTTACTTTTTCTAAAATGTTAACTGTCTTTAATCAAAAACAATACATTTGCTTAAAAATGAAGCTGTGAGTCACTGAGATTTTTCAGAGTGGCTCACCACATTATGGGAAGAACTACTTCAACAGGCTAATTTCCAGACTCCTACCACATTGTATAAGAAGAGTCTTTGAATATCTAAGTGTCTACAGGCACCTCTACGCAACCATGAAAGCATTAAAAAACCGCCTCAGGCCAAAAAGTTTAGGACCCATCTCAAAATTGATGACAGAAAGTGCTGAAAGTTTTCAGCTTTAACCATCATGTTTCCATTTTTCCCCTCTCCCTCAAAAGACAGGGGAAGTCATGTGTTTAGAAGTCAAAACGTATGCTTAAGTAAATACTATATAAAATAGGGCTGAATCAAGTCACATTTTAAATCCAAGGAGCTCTACTTCAAGGTCACATAATTTGCTCAATTTTAGCTGTAAATCTCCAGATCAATAGCAGAGGTGGAACCTGATGAGAAATATTTAACCTGTGGCAAACCCTTCTATCTGTTTTGTATAGACCTTGTCAACACATGATTCCAGCTCTGTGTGTATGCAGGCACACGTGCCTATAGTTGTTATCCTTGGAAGAAAGAGCAATAGCATTTATATTAGACACAACATAAAAGATGGAATGAATGTATATGCAAAAATGTTCCTTTATTCCAAATTCTCAGTTTATTTGTGTGTTCTCAAAACTTCCAGCTATGATTTTAAAAAGAATTAAATACAAAGGTGTTTTTAAACACAAATGTATGCATTTTAATTTTAAGGCCTGTGCAAAAAGAAAATAATCAAGATGGTTGACATTGGAGGATGAAGGATACCATAAGATTTCTTTTGCTACTATCTAGTGCTGCTCAGAAGTGATTTATTTCTTTGGCTACTAAATTCAAAACTTAAAGCATTTTAATTAAGTGTGACTCAGGCTGGGTTTTGTTATTTTCCATTTCACTGAAGGCAAATACAAGTCTTAATACCTTTTTCTGTTTTTTGTTATTTTTCTGTTTCACTGGATGAAAATCCACACCTTCACTAAAATTATTTTGTCATATAGAATGTTGTTATTTTTGCTCTAACTGAAGAGTTCTGTTTTCAGATGTGGGGAAAAAAAAAAAAAAAGTTAAAGAAATGAAATGGCAAACTTCCCAAACTTTTGTATGAACCAATTGCTATTGCTGTTCCTGTTAAACTAAGAACTTCAGATTACTGATCTGGGTTCAGTGGAGAATTAAGTTTTGAAAAAGAAGTGAAAGAGCTCCAACATGATGCTTTTGAGTGCCTACCGGTCTGATGAGAGGTACACTTCAGCAGCAGGTGGAAGGCAGGAGGTAAAAGTTCTCACAGGCTGAGAACTGTAATTCAGATTTCTGATGCGTTTGGCATGAAGTACTCTGATCAGAGAGCAGTACAATAAGAAGCAGCCACTGCATTCTAGTTTCTCCCTTTTCAGTTGAAAATTGTTCCAAACTAAAAGTATTGATGAATATGACCTGAACTAGCAAACAGTCTTGCAAAGATAGATAAAATATTTTCTAGAAAAAAATGTTTTCCATAATAAACAATTTTTCACAAGGGTCCACTTCTGGAAATACTGCCCTCAAGTAGTATTTATCTGTTCTGCATATAAAACACAACCAAAATATCCTATCTGGTCTAAAGTGGACAGAAAGTACAAACCTAGCTAGAGAGGCTGCTGAAATACTTAAAAGGATGACAAAAAGAAGAGAAATAAAAAGTTTAAAAATGGGGAGAGAGAGCAGAACAGAGAGCTTATTTGTCTTCTAGCTTGTCAGGGAATATCACTTAGTGGATGGAGATGTAAATAAGAAACATGATAAAGTTGTAGAGCAGCTAGTTTAATTTAAGTCAAGAAAAAGCTTGGATGAGTAAATCAGAAATAAATGACAGAGGTGGAGGTGGGAGGAGGGGATGTGACCCATATGAGCATTTACTTTTAGTTTCTCTTCTCTGTGTGGCCCTGGAAAGAGCGTTCGTCAGATGAACAGTGCATTGTACCCTGAAATTTCAGCTGAGTAAAGGGAAATTCAGACAAGATAAGTTTAGGACTGGTAAATCCACTCTAAAATTTATAAAGTAAACATGATTCTTCCTTCCTCAACCTTCCAGGGGAAGAGAAAGGAAAGCAATAATACATCATAGCCATCAACTCTTTTGGTTTCGGATGCAAGTATGGAAGAAAGCCCACCTGGGTATGTCCCCTGTAGACTAACTCAGAAAGCGTGCTGCCTTTTCATGTGACTCCCATCCTTGATATTTAGGAGAATCTGGATGTTAAGAACTCATTTTGGCATCACTAGTGAGAGTATTTTCAGGCCAATATAGCCTTGCTGAGTTCAGCTTGAGAAGAACAATCCTTATGATGAGGGATGACCAAGAGAAAGAGCTACTTAAATACCACTGTCCAACCAAAGAGGAAAAAAATAAAGATTTGGTCTCTCATCTATCATATCCAAGCAAGCAGGACTCACCCTGGACACAGATGTATATTTAATAGCTTTGGAAGTGGTAATATCACAGGTGCAAAGTGGGCAGGAACGTGTAATTGCTTGTTACTGCAAAACCTTGGTGCCACAAGATCCAATTTGCTGTTGCCTCTATCTACCACTGATAGTATCACATTTATGTAGGCAACAGCAGGATCCAAAATAACCTCACACATTTCTCACTAATTTTTAAGGTGTGAGGGCAATTAATTTATTTACTAGGAAAGCTAAAAATCATTTTCTGTAAGAAATTTCTTGCTAGCGTTTAGATGACAAGGAAATATGGTGGCATCTACGTCACTTGGTACTGAGACCAACTGAAGGAAAACCTCTGCTGCTCATTAGTCCTGACTGCTCTTCACCCATAAGCATGCCTGTCTCATAGGTGTCACTGCACATGGATTCAAAATGCAGTTGGTCAACCTTTCACGATGGGATTATGTGTCTGTATTGGAAGTATATAATGCCTAACTTAAATTCATTAACTTTTCCTAGTAACTTGGAACAACAAAGGTTGTTCTAGTTAGCAACGTCCCTGCTCCCTGCAGGGGGGTTGGACTAGACGACCTCTAGGGTTCCCTTCCAACGCCAAACATTCTATGATTCTATAAACGCATTCCTTAACTTATCTTAACTTCACTTCTTAGTAGTACAGGACCTTTGGACTCTCTCAAGCTTCTACTAAGCATCATTGTGTGAAACCCTGAGAGAGTTCATATGAACCAAAAAAGAAATAAAAGCAGAGAAAGTTTTGATTCTTGGAACTGGTTGGATATCAGAAGAAACTTTATTTAGGCAATTCTTTGAAAAAAATCCACTTCTAAATCAGTAACAAATTAAACTAACCTTTCTGAGACTATGATCACACAAGTATCTAAAGGAAAAAAGTCAGATCACATCAAATGCAATTTGCAACAAATCCTGGGTACAGCTTCTTCTGCCATCCACTGCAATCAATAAAAACTGTTCACTGATGTTAATGGTTTGGGATTGAGGCCTGCAAAGCAAACAGCTTTATCTGGAGTTGTGCAGTATTTCACCAAGTCTGGCAGACATTTTTGACAGAAAAAGCTACCAAACAACTGATTTGCAAAAGGGTAAAGCAGTAGAAAGTTTCTGGTGAAGTACAAGAGCTCACAGCATCTTGTGAATAAAGAAATATTCCTATAGCTTCTATTAAATGTCTCTTTTCACTGTTAAGAACCTGGTTTATGGAAGTCTCATGGAAAATTTCAGTCATGACTTATCTGCGAGTCTCATCATTTTTATTCACTTGAGGTTCACAGGAAATAATCATTCAGGAAAGAAGCTATCAATAATATTTATGAAAAACAGAGTCTAATGCTTGTCAGCTGCCATTTTATAATGCTTGCAGATACGGATGAAAGTGCATACTGTGCAGGCTTCTTGTAGAAAGTACTCGATCCCAAATACTTTGACTGTATAACTCCCAAAATAAATCAAATCCAGCTTATTGTATCTCTTTATGGTTGCTTTGCATATGCTCTCCTTTGCTCTGAGTGCAGATTTGAGAGTTCTGCAAGAGAACAATCGCCTTTCCGATAGTGTAGCAACATCTAAACTTTGTGGGAATTTTATATTCAAATGTCTAATTGTGCATATATGTAAACCAGGCAAGGTCATGGATTCATTTGGTACAGCTACTACATACAGAAAGTAAAATATATTTTAAAGAAAATGGCTGGTACCTGGCCTCTGAGCCCGTCCTTACACAGAAAAAGCGATGCTCTGTTCTCCAGGTGAGTTCATGTGATTCATCTGTTCGAGCAGAAGTTCTCAGGGCACTGGTCTTCTGTTAGTTGTCTCTTGTAGTTATCAATTACTTGAATTTATTTTGTCACTTATCTCCAAATTCAGTTTACTTGTTACAGACAGACAGGAGCAGGATAATAAAACTTCTAAAATAATTGTATTTTTTCCATGTTTAAATGGTAATTGATAACTTTTGAAACACAAGTTTTGTTTTCTTTCTATTACGTTCATTTCACAATACTAAAATGAAAAGTAGTAGGCGCTGAAATAAAATGCATGCCTCTTATTTAGCAGGCTGTGAAAGTAAAGAAGCCTAACACACTAATTGAATAATGGATTATAATGGACCACCCGCACTTATTTTTTTTTAAAAGGTGCTTCATTTTCTCTGTACTTAATTCAGAATAACTCTCAATCTCCTTTACAGATGTTACATGGTTAGCTATTATTAAAAATCAGGACCTAAAAATTAATCTTAAAACCAGTGTCAAAAATTGTGTCAGTCACAATCCTAGAGACCTTACAAAAATTTTCTGGTATTCATGTCAGATTCTGTTTTTATCTTTAAAAAGTTATGAAACAAAACCTTAGTAGCAGTCTTTCAAATGCTGAAACACATACATGCCTCTGAAGAGTAATTTTCTTTTCTTTTTCGTGTATGTGAATAATATTTGTGCTGATCACTTCTTTTTAGCAGTTATCATTTGTAAATGCTCACTGGATATTTAGGGTATTTTTTATCATGTCTGCTTTTCAACAGTTGTTTGTTGCGTTTTGGTTTTAAGTGGCTCTTAATTTATATTATTGACATTTTTAAATACGTGGATTGATCCTTGCTAACGTTCAGGAAAACTGATGACTTTCATATACTTTTTATGAACTACTTTTGTTTTCCCTTGGCAAATAAGAATGATAATATTATGTATAGCATAGAACCAAAAGCAGGACACTACAAGAATTTCATATCAGCCTTTTTAACCAAATGTAAAGCTTCTGATTGAAATTGCACAATTTAAGTGACTAAGTGTTAAATATAGCCTGTAAAAATTATCTTGTTCATAACTTTGCCTAGTATTGTAGTGATCTGTAATAGTATGTATACACCGCTATGCTATAATCTGTTCTCAGTGATACGTCTTCAATACATTGAGCAAGTATTTTCATCACTGATAATTTTTTTTTCACTGATTAGCGGAGATTTGATGCTACCGTAAGTATCAAAATAATATCTTGAGGGACTTTATTATATACTTTTATATTTCAGAAATATATAATATTGACAAAATAAAGGATTAAAACATGATTAAACATTTTTTTATTATTATTTTCATGTAGCTAGATAAGAGCTGAAATGCATTTGTTGTTCTTTTCAGCTCAATACCTGCTTGCAAATTGAGAATGTAGTTGATACAGCTTTTGGTCAGAATTTTACATTGCAGCATTTTGCTGTTTCTTCCTTATTTTTATATTTTTCCTGGACAGCTTTGAAAGTATTTCTTGGCTTTCTACCATTCTTGTGTCTGAAGCCTTCTTGGAAAATTCTCATTCCTGTTTTGGGTCAATATCTAGTAGAAAATGTAAATGGACTCGCATTGAAGAGCATTTGGCAGAAAACTTACAATTAAATAGTCATATTGAAGATTCAAATGGAGAAGCTTTCTTGCACAAAGCTTTATTGATTTCTAGAATTTCTTGCCAAAATGCTGCTGAAGCCAGGTTTCTGCAGCTTGCATCTGCCTTGTGGAACCAGGGAGGACTTCCCAGGCACAGTCGGACTCCGTGCTGGAACAAGAGTACGTCTGACAAGTTGTATTCCCCTGAGAGTGGGATGTACATTCGGTTTGGAAAGAACCTTGTCTGAAGTTAGACTTAATTAAGTGGGGTTTTCTATTAGTTCATGAGCAACTTCAGAGATAAAAATGGTCCTTTTAAACTATTCAAAACATAGTAATATTTCATGTGCAAAATGAATCAGCAAGAATGTTCCAAGTCATTTTCTTGTAAATCAATAAATAGGTCTGTTTGCATATTAGCTGGGCTTCGACTTCTCTCAGTCACCATGCTACTACTCACTCTAAGGATCATTTATTGGGATAATTGCAATAATTTAATGCATAAAACCCCCGTGTCAAAAAATCTGAACCTCTTTTAGATGGTCCAGTGCTTTAAAACATGTCTTTATATAACCTGGATCTTGAGATAATCCAGACTCAGAGGCAAGGGGGAATGAGAAGGGATTAAGGGCAGAGTAGGTAGATGGAAATGAGGAGAAAGAAGTCCCAGAGAAAGCAGCAGCTCTGGAAGAAACTTACTGTTAAAGTGCAACTCTTGCTGAGGCAAAGTTTAGGGTCTTTTAGGGTTAATCCTCTGTATTTTGAGAACACCATACTTCTAAGATGTTTAGACAAGGAGCCTTGTAATTTTTGACTTCTCATGAAACATTTATTATGCAATCTATAGTATCATTACATGGAATTTCCTCCTGAGTGGCATAAAGCTTATGTGTTGGAGTTGTCACTACATGCTTTATTTTAATTTAGGAATACTTGTACCGAGGAGGGGGTGTGAGGATAATGGTAAGAAATCTGCTTTTGTGTGAGTTCTCTCACACGAACCTCAAGCTCTACAAAAGGGATTACTGTACTTTGTGTCCTCCTGCTCTCCTCCCTGCTGGGGGTTCTGAGGAGCTCATACAAGGAGTACCCCCTAATATTCAGTAGTTATCTGAAGGTGCATTCAGTGGTTTGAGTATAACCAGGAGCACACCTTATGGATGATCGAATCATTTAGGTTGGAAGAGACCTTTAAGATCATCAAGCCCAACCCTTAATGTGATGTGATCTGGAAATCTGTCTGGCAATGGAGGTGCAAACCACAATGAGCCTTTCTCATGATAAAAAGTTTTTTAAGCTTTAAACCTCTACAGAAAAACTAATATTACGGGACCGCTATATGTTAACACCCCGATAATAGTTGTGACTGTCACATCTCTCATTAAGTCTGTTCCAGTATTTGTGCTATATTAATTCAGCAAAAGCGCATGAATGTTAGTCAGAGTGTTTAATAGGCTATTTATAGTGAATTTGTATCAAGGATGTTGAGGGTACTTAATTGTTATGCAACATTTCTAAGTTGTTGGGTTTTTTTCTTTGCAGGCTATCATAGACCAAATATTCCAAAGTCACTGAAAGATGACAGAAATATGGAGAGTGTAAGCAGATGGATTTCTGAAGCTCTACGAACAGTTTACAAGATTTGTTGGGGTGGTTTTTTTTTTTGGTTTGCTTTGGTTTTTTAATCAAATTTCAATCTTGGTAGATTTGCAGAATGCAGAATATGCTTTTTTTTATTCCCCTGGAAAGTGGGGAATGGTTTTTTTTATTTGTTTGGTTTTGTTTTGTTCATGCTATTTACACAACATACGGTACTGGCAGTCCCAAAGGCAGCTGGGCAGAGTGGGCATCTCATGACAACTTTAAAAGGTGATTTTTGTTTTATTAAGATGAATAATATCCTGAAGCAGACGAAAGAGTTCAAATATATTTGATTATATCATATATATTAATGATCTAGAAATCTATTTTGGAAAGATACAATATGTTGAGAAATATAATTTAAATTTTTTTACCCATTTCTTGATTTCACGTATCTTTTCTATAGATAAATAATTTTTTTGTGACAGAAGGTCCACATATTCATTGACATGGTATTAAAAGGGGTTTTTTATTATTTTAAAAAAATATAATAAAGATTTGAAAAAACAGCCTATAATACTTGGAGGGGGGATCATTAACTGAGGATAGCAATCCCAACAAATAAATAGGAGAACGTAAGCTCTCAGCTATCATTTGAGATATTAATATTGTCATTATATAATCTTGTTAGGCTTGCAATATGGAAGGAGCTGAAAATGGACACGAGAGAGAACAAAAGGAAATGCAATATGGTACTTTCAAAACTAATCGGTCAGGAGAGAATTATTGCAAACCTCGATCCTTAATGGGAGGAAACTGCACAGAAGGCAGAAATGACTGAAATGACCTAGAGATGACAGCGCCTGTGAAAATGAGGTAAGTGCTAATGATGCAGTGCTGAGTGAAAAATGCAAACACACCACATTAGGGATCAACGGGTAAAGAGTCCCCATTTATGTGGCACCATTCAGACCATCTGAAAAAGCTTTTTTGGCAGATAGGAGTGGTAAAGAGAAAGGCAACGACACTGAATGTTGTTGAGAAGGAATTCAGAAGTGGAAAAAAAGCCAGGAAATTGATTAAAATTGTTAGAACAGTATTTTTTTTTAGTAGTAGTAGTAATAAAATTCTTTCCATTGCTTGTAGAGTGCACTGAATTACTTAATTTGAAAAAAAAAAAAAGCAAATTCTATTTTAGAACTTCAAAATGTATTGAGAGAACACACTTGTTTTTTTCTATTTTTAGCTTTGAAAATTTTGTTTTAGAAATTATTTTTAATTAGATAAATACTTTATTCTTATAAAAAATAATATTTCTAACCCCAAATGAATCTTTAAACACTCACAAGAATGTATTTGTGTGAGTGTATGTGTTATGTTATTTTTAACTTTTGTTAAAAAGTTTTTTGCCAAATTACTGATATATTGACAATCACAGAGTCTCAGGAAGAAGGGAGCCTGACCAATGTATGTGATTCAAGTGGCAATATTTGTCAGCATATAAAAATGGCAACTCTGACTTCCTCCGGCCACAGAGTATTCCGAAGCAAAACAGGACATGAGAACCTTACAGTAGGTATAATCACAGGTTAAAAAACTCCAGCCAACCAAACTCCTCTTCCTTCGTGCCCTGTTTTTTGTAAGGCAGCCCTGTGTAAGACGCCTTTGCGACAGCACTCAACCCTCTCTGCACAAAGCGGTGTGAACCTGGGTTTTGTTGCTTTTGAAGCGCTAAGGTATCACAGTCTGGTAGCAGCTACTGAGCAATTTGGGACTTACGCACTTTAACAAGACACTGTTTATTTTAGAAATGCCTTGAATGAAAATTGGAGAGAAATACATTTTGCTTTTTGTTTGTTTTCTTTTTTTTTCCTTTCCAAATTGACTATATAAGACTCTCTCAGTAACCTTCCGAGGACCCTCTCTTCCAGCTAGCTCTGGTTGGGGACAGTGGGGAGCACTGATTTGCCTTCCCTCCCCTGGCAAGAAGCACCAAGATATAAACTGCTAGCTGACCGGTATTGGAATAGAGTCAAGGGACACATCTGAATTTGCTTTAGAATACAGGTACAGCTGCGTTTAAGAACTCACATACATTGCTACTTCGGTTTTTATAGGTTGGGCTTTTTTGAATATTTTTTCTGATTGGTATTTATGGCATGAAGGTGGTGTGGTTTGAGAGTGCTGGGCTCTGTACAGTGAATATTCAGGTGTGAAAGACGTATAGAAAAGCACTTCAGGCTTCTTGGATGCAGCTAAAATATTTAGGAAAAAACAAAGAAGTTACTTTATCTTTTAAGGTTTATTTCTGAGAAGGAATTTATTGCAGATAGTAGCACTGAAATAAACTGACCCGTGCTAACTTATTATTTACTTACTGAGGTTCTGTGCTCAGTTTTCATGTGGTGTTTTGAAAATGCACCCCTACTGCCTGATTTGAAATTATGAAGTGAACTGAAGTCAAAGAAATGGATTTATGGTCAGCAGTAGCTCAGAATCTGGATATTATGGCAAATTCCAAGTTGCCTAGATAAGTTTGAAATCATTCTGTCCACCTTTGGCAAGGAAGGATTTGTGACCCAGAACTTAAACTAAAAGCTCTTCAAAAGGCAACGGTGTCAAGCACACTGTGGGGGCAAATATTGTGATGCAGCTGAATGTCATTGGGAGGCAAGTTACTGTATATCAACCCCACATAATGAATGCAAATTGGTTTTTTAGGATCCAAATGGGAAAGCATAAAAGGCTACGAAAGCTTTAATTTATGATTTGTTCATTTAAAGCTCCAGACCATTAAGTACCCATTGAATCACTATTTTATACGCTGCTAAGTGCATCTCTGTCATCAGAATAAAAAGATTGTTTTAATTCACCCTGTATCAAATAAAACATTTTAATTGAGGGCATTTGTGATAACAAATTGACTGGAATTGGAAAGAAATTAATGCTGAGCTCCGACTCCAGGACATCTTTGTGATTTTGCTTTTAGCATCTTGTACGTCCATGAACACTTACATTATATATGTGTTTATTTGTGTTTAGATTTCAATTACAAGGATTCTAGCCCAAATAAAATTTCCATTGCACTGGTTCTAGGGTTCCCTAGACTCACGTCTTTCATATTAACTTTTAGTGTGGAGCTCAGATTATCCCTTTTTAGCCATTTTGTAATGTGCTCCCTGCTAAAGGCCTCCATTATTTAGGCTGCGTCCAGAAAATGGGGAGTAGAAACAAGTAGATGAGAAGAAATTGCACGCTTTCCTCTCCAAGGATATTTTCATGTTTGCTTTTTGTTTCAAGAGAAGGTGAAATTTTAACACCTGCCTTCAGATCACATGAAGATTTCAAAGAACGCTCGTTTAGAAACGCTGACATATTTTGTTTTGGCATTTTTGATTGAAATGAAGCACTGTGTTCCTGAAACTGAAGTCGTTCATTTTCCTCCGTTCATGAGCTGATCAGCCTTTCTATTGCTGTTATTGCCTGGCCTCCCATTTTCTCTGTGAGGCTGAGAAATACTCCTCCCAGGATGAAATAATTGAAATACATGTAGCTAGATAACGACTTTCACAACCAAATCATCCTCAGCAAGTTGAAGTTCTTGCTCACTTGTGCTAAAAATGCCCAAATTCCCAGAAGACAGGATTCTAAGAAAACGCAGTTGACAATCATTGATTTTTAAGCAAAATGTGTTGTCCTGTTTAATATATTAAATTGTTCCAATGTGGTTAAAACAGACCCAAGATTCAATTTTCTGTAGAAAAATTTGGCATTAGGAAAATATTTCCAAATGTAATTTTTAGGTAAAATTATTTCCTAATAGCTCTGAAATTGAATTCTCTGTCAATATATGCATCTGAAAAGGTCACCCTCTGTCTCTCAGGAGCTGCTGGATTGCTTTTGTAATGGCTGTTTCTCGTTAATGGGGAGGTTCTCAAGTGGGGGAAGGAGAAACTGAAAAGCAGAAGGGCTGAAGCGAAGACACCTATAGCAATCTGCAGCTTGGAAAGACAAGTAAAGGGCAATCCTGCAGATCCTGGCTCAGACACGCTAGCCTGTTAAGCAATTATATTATCCTGCGCTTCTCTGAGTAGCTTTTTCTGCCAGCCCATCTGGTCTTCTCCTTAACTTCTATAAGTTTTCTATTTGCAGCTTTCCCAGCTTCCCCAGAGCTGCTTCTCCATCACATGTTTCTACTTCCTGGCTCTGTCTTTCCCCCAGCTTCTTCCCTATTATTGATCAAATAACAGCAAGTCATCGCTTAGAACTGCTAGACAAAAGACCTTATCTTTTTATGGCTCTCTTCTGTGATTATTCAGTGTGTTCTTAAAATGAGCTTTTAAAACACATTTATTTTGAATCCGGTTTTAGTGACCTTCCTGCTTAGCCATATGTGAATAATTCCTCTAACAGTTTTCAAATTCGGTACCTTAAAATGTTTTTCAACCTAATTCAAACTGTGAAGCACAAGTATGTACTTGCTGGGAATGCAAAGAATTATTGTTCATAGTGTGAAAGGGTATTTTCAAGAAAACATTTGCTTGTTCCATTAAGTTACTGGAGAGGCTCTCTTTTCAGAAGGACCCACATGGAGAGGATAAGGGACGACGAGTACAAGTTGCACTGGGAAAGGTTTCCTCTTGACGTAAGAGATATATTTTTTTTTTTTTTTTTACAGTGAGAATAATCAATCACTGGAACAGCCTCACCCCCATGGAGTCTCCATCACCGGAGGTTTTCGAGACGTGACTAGACAGCCTGCTAGATAACCTCATCTAGGCTCCCTTTGCCACAAAAGGTTGGACCAGGTGATCTTCTGAGGTGTACCTCCCAGCCTGGGCTGTTCTGTGATTCTTTCTTTTTATTAATTGAACCAAAGATAGAATTGGAAAAATGGAAGCATTTACAGGAATGTTTTGCAACAGCATCCATCCAACACTTTGTGGGGTTGTTCTCTTTTATAGCAGATCCTAAAATCCAGCAACCGCAAGTCAACTGCAATACAGATTTATGCACGTTTTCCAGGTAACATGACTTGTGGGTTGCGAGGTTTTGGTGTGGGGTTTGTTTGGTTGGGTTTTTTTCCCTTTAGCAGACCTTTTGTTTCTGCACATAGAAAATCAATCTTATTTAATATGTTGGGAAACTCTCTCTCTTAAGACTCACTGCCTTTCACTTTGGGTTATCCTCTCAGCCAAATCCTGCGAGATTATAATTGATTTTAAAAGTCAGCAGCAAAAGTATTTGATCTTTAGGTGACAAACAGTCAAAGAGGAGCCTTCAGGATCAGTGTTAAACGTCAATGAAATTAGATTCATGCTAGGATAGGCAAGTTAGAGAAATTCAAATCCAGCTGTAATAGTGACAGTAATAAATGGAAACTCAGCAAAATGAAGCTATTAGTCAACAATGTGTAATGTCATAAACTTGAATGAATGATTATGGAGCAGCTCAGGCCTGAATTAAAACCAAATAAGCTGAAACAAGCAATATCATTGAGATGGATAAATAAATTCATTCGAGCGGATATAATGACACTTACCTTAGAATAAAAGTCAAAGTTGTAACTGATCTGTTTAAGATAATCTGGACATCATCACTCAAAATGGGCAACAGCACCTGCATGCGTTGCTACTCGTATCAGGGTGTTGAATGCTGAACCCTGTTAGAGCTAGAGGGAAGAGCACGTTGTAGGCAGCCAAGGTTGTTAAGAATCTTCATCAGTTGTACGGTAAAACATGTGGGATGGAAAAAATGAGTTACAGGCAATTTTCTCTGTTGTTTACAAGTAACAAGGCGGGGCTTTCTACTTCTGTGCTGTCATGAGCTACTACGCTCGGTACCTTTTGGGCCAAAAGGAAAAGGAAAATGCTAACTGACAACTAAAGAAAGAGCCAAAACCTCTTGTTGTTGTTTTTCCTCTTTCTCTGGCGGTGTTTTAAAGAATCTGTAAGAAAACTGTGGAGGGCTTAGCTCAGGGCCTCAGCAATCTTCTCATGAAAATATGCAAGCTATTTAGCATCGAGAATACCTGAAAAGATACTACTATGCAGAATGGCAAGGCAACCTTAGCAAAAGTCAAGGTTGAATTAAATTGACCTGGCATGAAAAGAGCGCAAAGCAGCCTGCAGCCACTTAGCCACAGGAAAGATGTATAGGACACTTCAAGCCTCTTGACACAACCTCAGATAAAACAACCAGAAAACTGCCTCCAGGAAGACAACCTTTCACAGCACCTGAACCATAAGAAATACAAATAACAAGAGAAAAACCATGTGGTTGCTGGGAAAACATTAACTAATTGATTAAATGGTATAGCGCATAGTGTTATGTTGTGCTCCTACATGCCGCTTATTTTTAAGCAATGCAAAACATAGCGTTAAGGGATTTTAATGCTAACTCTGTCAATGCTATCAAAAGTTGCTATTTTTCCATAAGGTCACGTTTTCCAAATGACACCTTTAACATCTTCAGCAAATGAAACAGAGGCTGCGGTGTTGATTTTTCTGCAGCGGGAATGCTAAGTGAAAATATTGGAATAGTCTAGCCATAATATACAAATAGATTAAGAGATACGTAATGCTGAAACAGAAATTTGAAGTTGTGTGTAAAAATCAATGTTACCGCTTAAGTCTTGAAAAGTTTTACTTTTTCTTTTTTGGCATATATGTTAGCAGAAAATAAGCAATCATTTTCTTTCTTACACGTTTGGAACAGCAGGTGACTCTTGTTAGCAACAGAACTGAGATGCCTCTGGATGCGAAGCAGTGATTCTATCTGATTCATCATACGTTTTGGATTGCCCTGTTGCAAATGGAAAACATCTGCAAAACCAGAGCCTGTATTATTTCTTCTCTGTAATCTATGAGGCTCTGAAAAACTTGCTTCTTCAGATTGCCTATTTTTTAAGTGGAAAAATTGATTACTGAGCTTTATTTCTCACCTAGGATGTACTTAATTGGGATGGACCAATTTTCAGCTGATTCCTTTTTTTTCCTGGAAGTAGGAAACAGCATGCCAGATTTTGCATATAGGTCCACTTCTTTAAGTGAAGTCAGTAACTTTAAAAATATAAGTACAGGTATAAAACTCAATCTCATGTGTTTAAATGACAAGGGAAATAAATCACAGAATCACAAGGGTTGGAAGGGACCTCA